>JAHDVE020005605.1:0-74825 GCA_022606495.2 Halesus radiatus
ACCCGAGTGTCTTTAAAATTCCTTGAAGTACGTAGGACGAAACCCAGCATTCTTAATGAAGTACCACAGGTGACTTCAATATGAGCATGAAATGTCAGCCTACTATCAAACACGATACCAAGATCTTTCATAGTGGAGACACGTTTTAAACTTGAGTGATGAACGCCACTGGGTAGATGCTTGCTTGTTTCAAGTATTAAAAATGAGAATATTGAATTTGTACGGTATGTATTAATTGTTTTTGTGTTTAATTCGTAGAACTCCAATTAATTTTTTTTTTAAATTGAATGTAAATCAAATTTAATAATGTTATTATTAAGTTTTGCAAGTATTTTTAGTTTGTATTATTGTGACAGCTGTTTTGGCGTTTAATGCCATTTTCCATCAGTTTGAAAATACTTGCAGAACTTAATAATAACATTATTAAATTCGATTAACATTAAATTTTTTTTAAAAGTATGCTAAAAAAATCGGTCTACTTTTGCTAGGGGATATGAAACGCGTTCGCAAAACAGTTCAGCGAACAATGATTATGCTGATTTATGACTCATTATGACTGGAAAATTACGGTTTTATTTATAAGACTGTTGAAAAGTAGACGTATTGCTGAGCCAAAGGGAGCGGTCCTCACAGTACATAACGTGCATAATATTAAGTAATAAATTTAAAAAATGTAAATATTTTAAGTAGCAAAAAATAGTTCCTATTAGAGTATGAACTTGAGATAAACCATTATTATGTACTATAGGTAATCTCAGTATCGCCCTGGAGAAAGACCACCAAATAACTTTAGCTGTGCTTGGTGACCAGATCTGAATAAATAGGCAAGGACTTCCCAACCTTCCCTTTCCCCATTTCCACCCCCTCCCCATACCCTTCAGCTTGACAACATACCCCATTTGTGGATTACATGGTCTCACTGGCTCTGGTTAGCAGGGAGCAGTTGGGATTTTTGTGCTGTATTAACATTAAAAAAATATACTTTCGTCATTTTATGTTGCTTAAAACGCTTTACGCATGAAGAAAGGCATTCAAAATAACATATCTTCTTTATAATCTTCATTTTGATATAAATTTAATGAAACAATATCAATGATATTTCATCTTATCGATACTGTTTCAATTAAAAATTTCAATTTGGGCAAACCAATTAATGGTGTCGATTTTTAATAAAGAACGTGTACAAAAATGTTTGTTATTTTGGGCGAGTGGAATAAAATTTTGAAGACAGAAGTTTTCCCTTTTGTTTTTTGTAGAACAGAACGGAAGCGGCAACAAATTTCGATCATAGCACCCTGAAATCTGAACGATTGCTAGTTAAAAAGAAATATTAAAGTCACTTCCGTTACTTCTATATTTACAGGCAGTATTTAATTTTAGTCGTGTATTTTTATAAATCGGAATGCATTCAAAATATCTATCAAAATAAATTTTGTCTTTTCCCAAGGTCAAATCAATAAATTATTGCAATTTTTTATTTATTTTATTTAGCCCAGTGGGCCGCATGAAAAGGCTCACGGGCCGTGGGTTGTGCATCACTGCGTTAACTTGATGCGCTGAAATACCCATATTTGTAACCGTTGAACGCCGACGTATCCAAACGGAAATATAAAAAAACCATCTCTCTGAATATAAGTAGCTACTCTTGGGAAACTGCTGATGATAAATGCATGTATTTTTAATAAGCGTATAAACGTATTCTTGGTAAGATGTAACTTTCACAAAAACATCATTTTGTTAAAAACAATTAGGTTATTACGAAAATAGACACACACGCAAATTTACCCTCGACACACTAAGAAAGTATTAGATTTTGGGCACTTGGCGTTACAAAGATTAAACGATTAGTTTGACCACCAACAGATTAAACGAATAGTTTGACCACTAACAGATTAAACGAATTGTTTGACCACTAACAGATTAAACGAATTGTTTGACCACTAACAGATTGAACAAATAGTTTGACCACTAACAGATTAAACGAATAGTTTGACCACTAACAGATTAAACGAATTGTTTGACCACTAACAGATTGAACAAATAGTTTGACCACTAACAGATTAAACGAATAGTTTGACCACTAACAGATTAAACGAATTGTTTGACCACTAACAGATTGAACAAATAGTTTGACCACTAACAGATTAAACGAATAGTTTGACCACTAACAGATTAAACGAATTGTTTGACCACTAACAGATTAAACGAATTGTTTGACCACTAACAGATTGAACAAATAGTTTGACCACTAACAGATTAAACGAATAGTTTGACCACTAACAGATTAAACGAATAGTTTGACCACTAACAGATTAAACGAATTGTTTGACCACTAACAGATTAAACGAATAGTTTGACCACTAACAGATTAAACGAATTGTTTGACCACTAACAGATTGAACGAATAGTTTGACCACTAACAGATTAAATTAATAGTTATGAATAGTTTAAACCACTAGCAGATTGAAACATTGCTAAACTTTCTTTGTTTCCCTCCTCCTTTCTCTTTTCTTCTATCTGTTTCTTCGGTATATTTACAGTTTATAATATCCACATTAACATATCGTTTCCTCAAAGTAAAAGTTGGATATCTTTAATAAACTGTTCTGAGATTTGTGGACTTTTCGGTTTTAATAAGACCATTTTTATATGAAGTTTAATAGTTTTCTATAACATTAAAAGGTTTCTTCATATTCTACTTTAATTAAATTATTTCTGCTAGAAATTATTTGCATTTAAAATACCATTTAAATACCATAACCTTCTTACGCTTTTTAAGGTCATTTGATAAATATTCTCCAGTTTTAAAAATTATTAATTTTTCACATAAATACCAACTCTTGTGCCACCAATCTTCTAATATCATGATAATTGTAACATCAATAGAAAAGTAGGAAAAAATAGCAACTTTAAAAATCATATCGTTCCTAAGCTTAAATTTTCTAATAAAACAGTGTTCATCTGAAGCGACCTGTCAGGTAAGTGTGTTTTTCTGTATCTGTTTGAACATAATTAGATAAAGAAAATGAATTAATATTTTTCCAGCGCCCTTGAGGTGAATTTTCACACAAACGCGCTCTGCAAATCATCCTATTATTATTGTATATCTCAAAACGTTTATTCATTCTAGATGTTATTCAAAATCTAAAAATTATGCTACCTTGTAAGGTTAAATGGTTAAAAAATGCAACACTTTAAAATAATTCCAGGGGACAGATTTGACTAGGCAAATTATCTACAAAAAAACACTTTTTCAAAATATCCCATGTTGCTTTGAGGCGACAATTTATGTTATTTTTTTTTACCTTTTATTTATTAGGTTAACTGTATGAAATAAGGTATACCCTTTGAAATATATACTTTCATTTGTTCAATAAAGGTTATTTGAATGTGAATTTGAATTAAAGTGGACGCAAATATACATTTTCGCTACTACCGTAGCTTCGTCAGGGCAGTATACTAAACTATGAACTAAGATACACATGTGTTATGGATTGATAAAAGCGGGCGAGTGAAGGGCCGAGGGTGGGAGATCAGCAGGTAACTGGCAGGGAAGGGCGTGTACTTTGTTTATTGGGAATAATTTAAGAATTTGACTTTTATTTAAATCTATTTGGTTATTAATGAGTCTAGTATTAGTGTTTTTGGTTTTCCTCATTTCTAACGCTTCTAAATTATCAAGTAGAATGCCTATTCCATTTTTATGCTGTAAACTAGTGCCAGTATTCTTATTAAAATATATATCCCCAATTCATTTCTGCTTTATACTATCTGGTAGTATCATGATATATTATGTGTCAACGCATAAATGGATACTGCATAATTAACACAAGGCTTAAGACGATGTTGATGGGTGATATTGTGGAAGCATGCGGACTGTGGATGAATATTGACGAAGAGATTAGCAGATAAGTGGTGTCGTTAGCTTTTTAAACACCGGCCGTGATAAGAGTGGGCAAGGTTGTGGGGCAATTAACGGACCTCCACACTAGCAACCTAATTCATGGAAAAGCATTTCGAAATCTATGATTCAAGACATACATCGGAAAAAATAGACAATGCTTCAATTCTTCCATATTACAAATACATTTTGTATCGATTTCTGGTTCCACGACAATTCAACACACGTATGAATCGACACATTTTTTAAGTGCTATAAAGTACGAAAAAAAACTGCCCCGAAAACCTGATCTAAACGAACCAATTTATTTATTTATTTCTTTAAACATGTGAAAAAAAAATTAGATCACTTTAAAAATGTGCTGAATATGTGTGTTGAATTATCCGGTCACCCAATTTCGATATTGTGTAAATTCTTTCATATACGTTAAGAATTACCTGATGTTAAACATTATTATTTATAAATCTTATCGCCAGATACATTTTGTTGATGTCTTCATATTTATCAAATAAACACTTATGATATAGACCAGTGATTCCCAATGTGGGCAATACCGCTCACCAGTGGGCGATTTACGTCGCTTGTGAGGCGATTAAGAGTTAAGTGCTTTCGGGGGCGATTTTACAATGTGTATTTTTTTTTATTATTTTGTATTTATTTAACTTAAAACAGAACACATTGTTACATGTATTCTAATATAAACATGATATGTCTTAAAAAACAAACGAACAAAAAATACAGTTTTGGTCACAATGTACAATTAAACTTTACAAATTACGAAATTAAAAAGTAGATTTTATATATTTCGTCACTTTCTTCTTAGATTTTAAAACATTTTCCTAGTCTTTTATTTTGGTTGGTATTTCTTGGCAGATCTTCATGGCTCTATATGGTAATAAGTTTTGCGATTATGTTTTCTTTCGAAAGGTAAGTCTTATTTCATTTCTTCTTCTTATAGATTGGTTATGTCTGCATTGATGTTTATTATTTTTTCTCGAAAATTCAGAATTTCGTCGGTCGTTAAACATTTTAAAGAGAAAAACCGTTAAATTTAAATATATAATTAACTTAAAAGAAAACACATTTTCATATGGCGCGGTAACTTGGTGATGTGACATTATAATTAAAAAAATAAAAATAATAACTTTGTTTACATCATTTTTATTTGGTATATACTTTTGCCGACCGGGTTTCGCCACTAACGTAGCTTCTTCAGGGCAGTATAATGTTAAACTATGATAATACCAAACTATAATACTAAACTATAATACTAAATATGTGTATCTTAGTTCATAGTTTAGTAGTATACTGCCCTGAAGAAGCTACAGTAGTAGCGAAACTCGGCCGGCAAAAGTATATACCGAATAAAAGTGATGTAAACAAAGTTATTGTTTTTATTTTTTAAAAGCAATGGTTTAGATGACTTACCATTTTTTTTTAATTTCGGAATATTTGTTTCATCTTAAAATTATTCTCATGGATATTTTGAAAACGATTTAGAGGTTAATTTATTTATTTATTCATTCATTTCCGGTAAATGATAACTTGTTTTTTATCATTTTATATATGTATTGAGTAGTATACCAAAATAAACCAATTACGGATTTCCTCCTTGCGATTTTACCCAATAAAAAAAGACAAAAACACATTATAACAAATAAAAATAATTGTAGATTGAGTAGGTACATGATTTTCGATTTGTAGTTTGCGTGTTTGTTATCAGTTAGTGCGTTGGTGTCAATCAGCAGAGAAACCAAAGATTGATGAAAACGCCTTCACAGCATCCAACTGATGAGATTGCCTACTCAAAGTTCCCCTAAACGCGTAATCTCGGTTGAGTCTAATTAATTACGCTCAGCAATTTGAATTATTTCAGCATTTAGTCAAGTAAGTATTTGCATGGTTCCTCTGCTATACGTCGATTTATCAAAATGAAACACGGATATTTTTTTTTCGGATCGGCCGCAGTGATAACAGTACTAAAATAATACATTTTTATATTAAATGTATTTAATAATAATAATAATAATTGGACCATTTCTATAGCGCCGCTTTTGTGAGAAATCACCTCAGGGGCGCTCTACAAATATTACTTCCTATATTTAGTTTATTGATTGCAATTTATTGTTTACGAAAATTTATAAAAAAATGTTTGGTAATGCGTGAATTATTTTAAGAAATTATACTGTTCAGGTTTCTTGAAAATACTAAGAAGTGTAAAATACATATTGTTTGTTATTGCATTTGGTTCATTTGGTTCATTTGTTATTTTGTTTATCTTTAGTTATTCCAGTAAATTTAATCCAAGAACCTTTCTCTAGATCGATTTTTCTCTAGATGGCTGCGAATTGAGAAAAAAATGCGTGCAGAATCTCATGATAACATTATTAAATTTGATTTAATAAATAAAAATAAATTAGTAATTATAGAAAACTAACTACCTAATGTAGGCTTTTATTCTCTGTAAAATGATAATTATAGTTGTAAAGTTACTGTACGCAACTATATTGGCTGTAATGATTTTACGAAACAAGAATGGCGTTGCCTACATACAAGTCGAATAACTAACATTTTCTAAAAGTTACTATAAAGACACAAAAAATTGTTCAAACATATTTTCATAGATGGCGGTAATGTTAATATTTAAAATATTTTTGCATTTCGAAAAAGTGAACTTGTTCGGGTCATAAGTTACGTTTTAGACGCATCTATATTATTTTTTGTGAATTCTTATTGCGCAAGTGTTGAGATAAATCTGTAAACAAAATATTTCAAAGCAATCATTAAGAAGCGTGGATGGAAAATCAATAATACTAGATAAAATCGCTTCTAGCGGCCCGGGATGTATGATTTTTATTGCCTTTTTTCATATATATTTAAATAGATTTTCTGTGAAATATACTCGAAATCGAAAAGTCATAAAAAAATATTAGATAATCTGCACATGACCTTTCAGCTTTTTTATTCATAAATGAGAAAAAAAAACATTAAAGAGGCTATTAAATACAGAGGGGAAGAAGAAGGAAAGGTAAGTTGTGGCCATAGAAGCGTCTGACCTATTCATATCTAGTAACAAAAATATCAAATTTCAATCAGCGTTATAATTCTGAATATAGGTTTCTAACTAGCGAATTGCTTTCTTTCATTCTGCAATAAAAGAATCGAATAAACCATAAAAATGAATAGATTATCTATATTTGTCCTCGCCGGACTTGGAACCCGTGACTTCTTGATCGATAGCCAAGGAACTTACACTTTTCTACCGAGTAATCGGAATATGTTGAAAAGTGCACACTATGGTTGTTGATTTAAGCGTCTACTAAACATAGTCCATCATACTTATTAGATTCTTACGCGCCGGATTAGCGTTGGTATAGGTAAATCGGTATTAAGCTCGCTTTAAGGATGGTTTAACGATGCCTAAGCTGGGGCAATAAATCAAGTTATTAACTATTCCGACCTTACGTGCCGGGTAATATTTACATCGCACACATCATACACATTAGATTTCAAATTTTTAGGTAATCCGTTGAAGCAACGCATGAAAATGTTGTTGTCGTTTTTCACCCTGTGCAGTCCACACCCCCGTTTGCCCTAGTAAGTACATATATTTATATGGTATGTGTTATTACAAGTGATATTATTATTTCTGCATTATTTCCTTTAATTATTCGAAATGTCACCACGAAGAAAAATTTGCGATATTTATTATTTAAAATCATTAATGGACAATTGGACAGCCCTGACTTAGTGACTATGATTAATTGTCGCATAGATAATAAATACAACACGAGACTCCATTTCATGTAGTTTCTTCTCGCATTAATTTTATATACAATTTTTGTTCACAGAGATTGCATCGTGTGAGGAATGAAACTTGTTCTGTTGATATATTTAGTTTTAGTAACATTGCTCTCTTTAAAAAGCAAACATAGATGCAACTATTTTATATGCAATGCTTAGTTAAGAGGAACGGTTTCGGTCCCTGTTCCATAAATAACATAATTTTGGATTTGTAAAATACCCATCCAAACTGAATGATATATTTTTTTAATTAAAGGTTTAATAAATATCTAGTACGGATGAGAAATATTTAATTTAATTTTGTTTTAAATTATAAAATACATACCATGGAAAAAAATCAATTTTCTTAATTTTACAGGCAATTTAAAAAAAATATTTGCGGGTTTCCCGTATTTAAAAAGAAATCATATTTACTATGTAAATATGATTATGTAAATAAAAGTATAAAACCAAAACATAAAAAAAAAATTTTTTTTTTCGGGTCGATTGTTTAAATTACGTACGACAAATTTGTGTTCCATTGGTAGTTTTTAATTTAATTTATAGTCCATAATTATGGTTATTTTAATATTTTTAAAATGTTTTTATTTAATATTTCATTATGTTTTTAAAGTAGTAGTATCTAAAATTGCGAAAAAAAACAATTCCTTAAACGGAAGATATTTCGTAATGTAAAACAAAAATAAATAAAACGCTTCTCATGACTATTCTATTTACTAAATTTTTAATTTTAAAAAAATATACCATTAGGTTTAGGTGAGTATTTTTACCTTAAATCCAAAATGAAGTTTGTATGAAACAGTTCCTCTTAAGGATTGTTGCATATTAAATAATCTAATAATTTATTTATTCTTGATAATTTTTTTAAATATTGTTTTTTTTTTAAATATATGTTATGTATGTAAAAGCCGAATGGGAGTCTAAATGAATATATTAAACATTTTGGATGCATGTAATCGAGATTAAAGGATATGGAAATGAGATTTTTTTTGCCAAACTTTCTGAGAAGGCATTAATATCATTAGATATTATGGTCGTAAAATAGACTGATTTAATCGTTCTTATCAATTTTTCAATTTCCTGATCCGTTCTTTGAACACGTGTTTGAATAAACGGTAGGTAGGTACAAACCTATTCAAAACGATTCCTGTTTGGCGCCAATTAGTTTTGCCGCCACTTAAGTGTAGGGTTTTGGAGAAAAAGGTGTTAAAATAATGATTTAGTTCCCATATCCGACGCCATCTCGGTTAAATATTAGGAGGCGCGAAGGTGTTGATTATACACAAAACCCAATATTTCGAACATTCTAAATTGAATGAAATATAGTCGTACCAGGGACGGATTAGTTTTTGTAAAAAAATCTAATTAGGTTTACTTTGTAATCTGTAACTTCGTGTAGATCATTAATAATTTAATAACATTTTTTATCTCATATCCATGATATGATAACTAACCAAAGCACTAACCATCACGCCGTTTCTCCGTAGGGGTATATAGAGATGATGGACCGCCACAAAACTCTGTCTTCTCAGTACTGTTTGTCGTCATTGTTATTTTCTGTTTCTGGATGAGCAAAATAGAAATGCGTTTTACGATATTAAGTGGTAGAGAAGAATGTTACATATTCGTGCAAATATAATTTCTGTAGAATGTATTTCTAGTAATGCAGTGCGGAAGTGAAAAGTACCTTCTTCCGTTCATTCTCTATGAGCATTTATATCGATTGAAATGGTATTGTAATCCTGGTGTAAACAAGCCATATCAATACGTTACAAGTGGATCACAATTACGAATTAAGAATCGACGCCTTGGTATAACAAGGTTCCATCTAACAGCAATGTTATGCGATAATAGGCTCTAGAGAGATCTACTTTAGAGTTCATTATCGTATAACAATGCTGTGTCAGTTGGAACCTTGTTATTCCTAGGGGTCGGAATACCAATTGAGCTACCACGCTATTGCAGCGCTTTATCACCCTTCGAGTACCGGATAGCGGATTTATGAAAGACTCGACAAATGCAATTGCCTTCTACCAGTGACGTGCATTTCTCTATGACCAAGGATGGTGTTAGGTTCTGAAATGATGATGTGTTTGGTTCCTACCTTAATTCTTATTAATCCACTCCTTACCTTCCCAAACCAAATACAACGTTTTGAAAAATGGAACACAGTGATCTGACAGTAATTACTTTGAGTGCTCTTTTGTTTGACGAGAAGAAAAAACTACTTTCGAGGAGCATGTTCGTTCTTAGAATCATTCGGTAAGCATTTGGTTATCCTTTTCCTTTTAAACCTTAAAACTGTCCCTTATTACAATCAACCAAAACCATCATTATTATTGTCGTCGTTATTTACAGTCCACAAAAGTTTTACATGCGAAACCCCACAATTTCGTGTGGGTAATTTTCGTTTGTAACATTGTAAAACAGATGGACTGCATACATTACATATTTTTGTAGACTTGAAAATACCGTCTATAATATATTCGATACCGTCTTTATATATTCGATTCATCAATCTGAAATTTTAAACAACATGATTTGTAATTTTGATTCAAAGAAGTAAACATTGAACACTGACAGATTTATCACGATAGCCTTTCGAATTTTGTGAAAAAGAACGGAAACCATTAAATATTTTGATGATGGCACCCGGAAAACCAAACGATTGGTGTTAAATAAGAAATACTTCGTGTACTCCTATAAAATGAAACCTATTCAATGTATCAATTGCACCGCGCATAAAGAAAGTGCAGAAGGTTAAAAAACAACACCTGCCATCTAAAAGAATAGAATGCTGTAAGTAGGTCTAACACATTTGGCTTTCCCACAGTGCCTGTATGAAACAACATATATATTTCTTATTTTATATTTTTTGTACTGTTTAACCCGACGAGGGAAGGTTTGATTCTGAAACATGTAGATATGTATGTATTAAAAGCAGTGGTGTGAAAAAAGCACTTCTTATCAATAATTATTTTTTTTTAATTGGGTGAGATAATTTCTGGTCCGGCCCTCTTTTAACTAAAGCAATTACTTTTTTATGATCAGATAAGTATTATGGCTATTGTAAAATCAGGGCTACAATCATCACCCGTTGTGGAAAACATAAATATCACCTGGTTATCTCAGGGAACTCCTCTGGGATGATGAGTGGACCAGCAGACCAGATCAGCTGAATTAGGAGATCTCCTCCCCTTAATCTAACAGGAGCCATCAAATCCTAGGCAATATTGCCCAGATAATTGTTTTGTTTTTATGTTTCCTGCGTATCGATTCTGATTGAGGAGATTTCATCGGAGGATGTATCAAATATCAAATTAAACCATTTTAGAAAAAGGAGACTTCTATATGGCGAAGAAACATTTACTGAAACCAAATTTTTGATTCAGTAAATGTTTCTACAGTTTACAGATAATTAGATAAAGAATAGGATGTAGTATTTATACAGCGCCCTTGAGGTGGTTTTTCAAAAAAACGGCGCTATACAAATCATCCAATTATTATTATTAAATATGGAAAAATCTTTTTACAAAATTACTAAATAATGACTGAAATTTTATAGTAGACAAAGATGAGAACATCATGGTGGCTCATAGGAAGATTGTTTAAAAAAAACACATTGTTTCAAGTCCATATTTTTTACTTTCGGCAAACGGTATATTGAAATTAATGATTAGGATATGATTCTACATCATATTCTAAGACAATTTCATGTTTAATTTTTATTTTATTATTTAATGCTTCACAAGGAAGATAATTACACGAAAAGACGATTTTTTGGTTTTTCGAAATTTATATATCGAAATAGTAGTCACGTATTAGATGTTAAATAAAATATAAAAACAAAATAAAATTCACATTTCAAAAACAGAAATAAGTAAAAATAAAACAGAAAAATATGAGGTATGATGCTCTTTATCTGTGAATTTCATTCGTTATTTACAAATAATAATTGACTGTCAAACTTGATTAGTTATAGATAATATTAAAACACCGTCCTTTAAAAATTATTAAAACAATACGAGACTTAAACGCCCTGTGATTGCTCGGCGTACTCTGACAGAACTTCCGGACCGCTTTCATGCGGTCGGTCGACCACGTGCATAATGCATAATGGATTTCGCGCTGCGTGGACTTACACACAGGTAACCACCGCGGCATACAAATTGTTCCAAAAGAATTGGCGTTTTTTTTCAATTCTTGCTAATTATTTGTTATGGGCTTTGATTTCGAATCAACCCGTGTGGGAACGGTCTAACCGACAAAACCGAGATACATATGACGTCACGCGTCCATCTTTGGCGGGCTTTAAAAAATTCAAACAGTGAAAATTATTTTGACCATGAAAACGATATTTATGTATAAAAAAATAATATATATTTATATACATATAAATACATTTTTTATAATAATATATATTTATACATATAAATACATTTTTTTTCTGAATTTAATATATTTGAGAAGAGTTCATTTATTGTTCGTGTAACCATGCGTCAAAAATGTACAATTTGGAATTTGTTTCGAAATCAATGGTTCCCTCGTCAGGATACAGTATAAAAAAATGTACATAGATAAATTATGAAAATAGATAAATTAACAATAATTGACGAGATTATTTAAATAATTGAGAATTAATGTAAAAATAGTTACATAAAAAAAATTAAAAATTATTCTAAATCACTAATTATTATATTTATTTTAGAAAACCGAAGTTTAAACGAAGTCAAGGAACAACCAAAGCAAGTAAAATTATTTTTTCTAAATTCAGGTATATGAATTTTGGAAAAGGTAATTAAAAAAATGTTATTTACGATATTTAATTAAATGTTAACACTTTTTCTAATTTCTAAAAATTCAAATTAATCGATTTGCAAACCAGTTATATCTGTATGTAAAATTTTTACACCTTTCTTTATGTCAAAATAATGATTAGTGTAAAAGCACTTTTTAAATTTTTTTTATTTACAGTTTAGAAAAAAAAATGCAATGCAAAAAGTCCCGATAAACTACTCTTTTGTAGTTTGTCTAACGGGAGCTTGTTATTCAAAACCCAAAATGTACAGTTAAGGTTACAATATATATATGTATATAAATAGAAACTTTAAAAACATATGCAACAAACTTAAAGTTATGATTATTAAAGTATTTTATGTTAGAAGGAGAATTTTCATAAAAAAGTACAGAAATTCTTTATTGCCTTCATACAAAACATAGTGCAGGCCGTTAGGAAATAATAATTTTGCAATGCATTTGGTTATCTTAATCAGCTATTATTGTTATCTTAGCCTCTAGGCACCAATTTCTTGCATTACGTTTATAAGATATGATTTTTTTATTAAACAGAAGAAAGCCAATCAATGTGTCTTATATTTTTTTCACTTCATATCTAAAAATCTATATTGTCCTGAATATTTTTATGACGTCTGGGCCACACATGAAAACAACGAGGACAAGAATAATAATAAATATAATATCCTTTATAGATAAAGTATTTGTAAAATTCTGTGCACACGATCAACAATATCTTATGTAGTTTCTCAAGAAAAAGTTAAATTGGACCATTGTTTAATACCTTAACGCGATGTCAAATAAAGTAATAGGTAGGTGGTAGGTAATTGATAAAACGAATTATTAAAATTAAAAAAAAGTATTTTTATGGGTTTTTGTAAAATATGTAACCGACACAGTATTAGAAAATGATTTACATATTTTCATTGGCAATGAATTTATTTTTCAAATAATTCTATTATTGCAATCAATACACATTTAGACAAATGTATAATTAAGATAGTTTTAATTACTGAATTTAAAATCAATTAACACTTGAGGTAACATTTTAGCCTGATCTGGTTTCTAAACCAATGCTATCGTCTTCTTATTTCTCTACCTCCTCTGTCTTTTCTTTCGCCACGATTTTCCGAAAATGAGACCAAGTTTGGCCAATTTATTCCTTTTTGTTTTTTGATTTCGTGGTTTTTGTCAACAATTTGGGAGGCGGGGATGGGTACCGCTGCCCCGAGAAATATTAGTTGGATTCCAACACCTTCGCCATAGGTCACCCGAGTGGTTCGCTACGTTTAGTGATGCCCGGGTTCATAAAGCGAGATTCGTCCAGGTCTGTGCGGCTGATGCGTTTGTCCACCAACCGTGTGGGCCGAAGACTTGACTCCTCCAGTCGGACTCTCTCATCCCGTCGTCGCCTTGCACCGCAAAGGGAAGGATGGATTATGTATTAAAGAGAACTCTTCTCCTATTCTCCTGAAAAAATAGTTTGAGTAAATAAAACAATTGGCTGTTACACAGTGACGTTTCGCAAAGATATCACCATTCGAAGTGTAAATATTATATTTATATAATATCCATCAATCGGCATAATTCTGTGTGTTGCTTGGGTCAACTGTAAAAATGCGACCCATAATTTTTATTTGTTGTATATACATATATGTTTTAATACTATTTTGGTTAATTTATTAATTTATTTCACCATTCTTTTATTACTATTATTATTATTTATTTTATTTTTCGCTGATACTTTGGACTTTTGAAAACTTTATATTTCTTCTTATTTTTCTGTGTGTATTCTCTTTATTGATACCTATGTTCCTTTTGTTTTTATTTGTACATTTTGTATCAAAGGATTGATATTAATTATATTACATCTTTCCGCTTTTTTTCACGACCTTTGCTTTTAAAGAAGGTTGTAACACGATCTGCAAAAAGAAATAAAAAATCTGTCAAATTCTAACTGTATTTTCTCCTCCATTACCTTAGTAAGATAGCTTACATATAAGATTGCTATCAGCAAGAGCTGCTAGCACATAAAACACAATTTAAAAGTCTTTGAACTAAAAATAAATAAAAGCCCCACAGTAGCAATAGGTATTGATTATCTCCACATTTATGCACCTCTAACCACAGTTGACAAAGGAAGAGGGAGAAATGTTCCCTGCCACTCAACACAAAAAAATTACAATACAATATGATATATATAATGTTACTCTGTGTTGGACACTTCACACAATATTTTCTGAATACAATAATTTAATTAATCGGCTTGAATCAATCTTAGAAAATTATCGTTTGATTTATTGCATCCTATGATAAGACCCGGCGTTGCACGAGATGCTCAGCAACCGGTAATGAGATGCAGGCATTTGCATTGCGCGTCGGCGGCACTTTAAGGCGGCATATCTCAGTCTGCCCCCACCGTGCCCGGAGGCTGAGATACGAATATTAATGTAATTATGAACGCTTAGGATGTTAATTTACTGGCTCGGCGCTACGCCATACATCTGGTAATGTCGATAAAAAATAAAATATAAAAAAAAAAACAATTTGGTTTATTCCAGCATGATGTATGGTACGTGCAATACAGATTTCAAAACGCACCATACATAGATGGATAAAATAATTAAACAATATGTTCTCTCTATTTGTTATGATGTAGGCATCCATGGTCGAGGGGTAAGGCTCTCGACTACGAATCTGAATGTGGCGGGTTCAAAACCCGGCGCGCGTAAGTAAATTTTATTTATTTAATTTGTGATGTTTCTCAATTAACTCACTTAAAATAATATATAGTATATTTGCGCACGTTCCAGAGTGAAAGATACTCTAAGTATCGCTCGGGTGAAAGACCGCCATTCAAATTTGAAACGTTGCTTTAAATGGCTTTTAGCCGTGTTTGGTGACCAGATCTGAATAGCCAGGTATATTTCCCTATCTTCCTCTTCCCCTTTTCCTTCCCCTCCCCCCTACTATCAGCCCCACAACATTCTTCAATTGGGGATGCATTTTTATTGCCTGTCCCTTTCGGTTCCATGTTTCATTTGATATTCTTCAATACTGACTTCTACAATGATTAAAAAGTATTATTTAGTTTAAATAACGGTTTAGTTATAAAAATAACATATTTCGTTCTCCGCTTCTGGGTATGTTCGAGCCGAGTTCAATTATAGACTATAAAACATGTTATTCAGGAAAAAAACCCTTGCATTCCAAATTAATTTGGAAACAACAATGAAAACCACCTTAATAACATTTAGTCAAATATAAACACTATAAAATTATAACCCTTAAGTAGCGAAACTTTACAGTATAATAACCATTAAAATGACCCTCAATTTATTCGATAATTAATAAGGTCATTGGTAAAATAATTGAAAAGTGTTTCATCATAAGTTTATATATAAAAATAGTATAAATAGATCGTCTGTAAGTGACTTCACCACAGTTTGATAATGCCTTCGGAAGGCAAAAAGCTGTCACATCTAATAATAATTACCTACCAAACCTTTTTTATAACTAGCCCATTTTTTTAAACTCAAAAGATAGGAGTAATTATTAAAAATTTTGAAAACTTTAAATTAATACGCATTTCAACAAATTAAACCTGAACACAAAAAAATACAAATTGGCACCTGAAAATTTCGCATTTGTGATTTTTTGGGGTAAATTTATTATTTTTACGAAAAATTTCAGAATTTTAGAGTAAATAACCAGATTTTTCGCATTTACCACATGATATTATGGTATTGTCTAATAAGAAACTAAAAACATATGGTCTGACATTTTAAAGCAGGCAAAAATTGAGTGGGCTTCGATCGTTTAAAATATTTTAAATGAGAACACCACGATGGTTCAAGGGAAAATTAAAGTAGGAAAAAAAAAACATAATGGTCCAAATGCATATTTTTGACTTTAACCAAACGGTCTTCAGAAATGAATGGTACTTTGGTACTTGAAATGAAGGGAGGTGATTCTACATAATTTTTTTATCGTTTAACGATTTGCGAGGAAGATATTCAATTACGTGGAAAGGCGATTTGTTTGTATTTCTGAAATGCATGTATCAAAATACCCATTTATCAGACGTTAAATAAAAATAAGACAATATCTAACTCACAAAATTATAAATTAACAAAAAAATGTTTTCGTTCGTTTCCAAGACGAACTCTCAAAATTCGAATGTGAATTATTTTTTAATTTCTAGAATAAATTACGAGGACAAATTGAGTAGCTGAGTGGTGCCAAAGAAATTAAAAAAAAAATTGTTCAATATTATTAAATGCCCACATTTTATTGCCAAGCTATATGTTTTGAATATTTACTTGTTTATGGGTTGTAGCTAATGCTTGGAACGCGGTTAATATCACATCGAACACACGGCCCTGTCTTTATCTTTCCCAATTAAACTAGAATAAAACCCCTTTTTTGGGTCAACAGTATCAAAATAGATCCATAGCATCACAGTTATTGCAAAATACCACTACTTTTGCTGAAAAATAACACTTTTCACAAAACTAATCAGAATTTCTGCGTAAAATTACACCATTTTTCCCTTCCCTATAACTATGTTATGGAGATTTTGTTTTCTTATACATGCCCTGATGATAGCCAACCTCCGATATAATATTAAATAAATAAATTATTTATATTTTTATCTTGTCTTATTAGGTGAAGTCACAAGAAGGAAATCCATAATTGATTATATTTTTATGATAGGTTCCCAAAAATAAATTAATATTAAACAAATAAATTTTCTAGTTAACATACCATTAGATCACATAAACTACTCATTGCTAATGTATATTTTAAATATTCCAACTTTAGAAAGCAGACGGAAAATTAACGACCTAACCTTTTTTATTAAAATTATTAAATCGTAAATTCGATCGTTCTTAACTCCTGCATTTAATCAACCTATACATACCTAAACGAACTACAAGACAAACATTAACATTTTAGATATATATCCCGTTCCAACTATAGTTTGCATTCCCCAATTCAACGTTTACACAGTCTTGGTGACAAATACTTAAATGATATGGATGTATTTGACAATAATCTAAAATTGTCAAATTTTAAAAAAAAGTATGAACGAATTATTTCTACCTAGTTTATAAATTATTTTTAACTACAACTTTTTACAATATTTACTTATTTCTTATTGATGTTAATATTGACTTTATGGAAATTGTATTATTTATTTTTTCTGTTCCTTTATATTCCTGTATATTTTTAGCTTTGGTGCAGTTTTTTATTTTTTCTTATTTCAAGTGCAATTAATTTTTATGTGTGTTTTTTTTACACGGGATTTAAAAATGGTGTATTTCTATGTAAAATGCATCTGGACATTTAAATAATAAATAAAATAAATAAATAAGAAGGCGTCAGAAGAAGGAAATTAATAATTTGAATAAATTCAAATGTAAGTTTTAAAATCGATTTTTAAATAACAGTCCATATATTGTTAGATGTACGAGTTCAATAGAACTATCGTGCAAACGATACCATTCCTACATAATTTTTATGAATATTTATCAAAAAAATTATATTCAATGCGATTGAAGCAATTATAAAACACTCTAAAACGGTTCTATAGAACAGCTCTAGCGTCATGTCATTGCACAGCAGTTTCTCTGTGGAATTTCTGGGTCAATCATTATCAGCTCGTATTCATTTCGTTCATTGATTGTGTACATGTCATTTCTATCGTGCAATACCGAGCGGCAAAATAGAAATATCTATTTTACTATAAAAAGATTAGGTACAGAAGATGTCGCTTTGTATTTTCCATATTATCTATAATTTTTTTTTTAATATAATTATTGAACTTTTGCTATTTTTGATTTATTAATTTCGCTACCGGTTTCGACACGACTGTGTCATTTACTAGCGTTCTTAAAACTAACTTAAATTAAACAAGTACAGAACTAAATTAGACTCCAAGGTAAGATTATCTGTTCAAAATGTCAGTAAGAAAAATTTTGCTTATTTCGGACAAATACTCCAAATGACAATACCTCCAAGTCCTGACATTTGATGGCAACATGCCAGCGCCCTCTAGCGGCCTGAGTTGTACGAATGGTTTTTTTTCATACATTTTAATAGGTTTTTTGTTACTCTTAATAAATTATGGAAAACTAATATATATATATATATATATAAATTAGAAAAAATATACGTTTAGAAAGAGAATAATGTTTTTAATTTAATAGCATTTCAGTTCCGAAGCGCTAAAGCCCGGGCTGCTAGAGACACCGATGTAGTATGTCGCCAGTATTTTGATATAGCTACAAGTGTGTAAAAAATATCATGGTCGTCAAAATAATGGAAACATTCTATACTAGGTGACTTCATATTTATTTTTTGAATTTTCTATTACTCTAATTTATTAAGAATATATTTCAAAGAAAATGTACGGAAAAACCCAACTTCGTCAAATCACGCCGCTAGGGGCGCTGGTGTAGAATTTAGCCGTCTCAAATGTCAGGAGCTGTGCGTATTGTCATATTTCTATAGTATTTGCTTCAGGTACTACACAATGATAATATTGTATTTTCGTAGAAAGCAATTACTTTGTGGTTTGATATATTAAATAAATAAATCAAACAATTTTTTTAAAATTATTACCAATTGGTTTCGCTTATGTCAAACTTCATCGGTTTTAAAATTTACCCTCATGAAGCTTGAGATAAGCGAAACCGGTTGATGATAATTTTATAAATAAAATAGTTGTATAAAACAAAGTGTTTGTTTTATTAAAAAAAAACGATAAAGACAATATTGTATTCGATGCGTACATAACAATAGAGTTGTTGATATAAGTTTAAACAAAATTAAAACATAATTTACTTCGACCTTATCGAGGTCAAGAAGTGTTAAGCTAAATATCAAAATAAAAATAAAAAAAGGAAAAAAAATGTGCGATGGCCGAGAATCGAACTCGGATCAACTGCTTGGAAGGCAACTATGCTGACCATTACACCACCAACGCCGGTGATTGTGTCGAAGTGAAATTTATTCTGCTTGTCAAACTGTACAAATGAGACACTCGATAATATCATTTTTATCGATGTTGGAATGATAAGAAAGACATGATCGTTGATTTTCCACCCATATAACTAATTATTTTTTAATGATTCGATAAAATTTTTGATTTTTTAAATAACAAATTTTAATAGAATTACTTTGTTTACACCCCTGTATTTAATATTCAAATTCATTTATTTATTTGAAACACATTATTAAACAATAAAATGTAATATCTACATGTTTCAGAAGCAAAGCTCCCCTCGTCAGGATAAACAATATACCAACTAAAAATAAAGACGAGTATAGATAAATAAAAATAAAATAGAACAAATTAAAACCAAGTAGGTAAGTATTTAATTAAAAATGTAAAAATAATTGAAAAAATAAAAAAAATATATTATGGAATATAAAATAATATATTTGTGTTAATTTTTTTTATAATAAATTATTTTCATTAATAATAAAAATAAAATAAAGAAAATAAAAAGGCATTAAAAACAAAATAATAATATTTATTATTATTGAAATTTATAAATGTTGTTATTAATGTGTTATATTCTAGAGTGAAGTCATCCGCCCCAGACAAAAGGTGGGAAAATCAACTCTAGAGGCTGTGCGAGGAGAGGGTGGACCTATTATGGACGGATGCCGTAAACGTAGCACAGGACAGGTACGCCTGGAGGCACCTTTTCGATGCGATGAGTCCCCGACCCGAGTAGGACAAGGGGAAGAAGATGTATGTATGTAGTTATTAATGTGAAAATAAATTTAAAAGATAACCATTTAAAAAAAAAGAGATATTATATATGAGTCTAGGTTTTGGACTGATAATTCGTGGTGGAATTCCATTGTATTACAGTTGAAATTAAAACACTTTTGTACTTTGTTCCACTTATTTATTTTCACCAGGACCGGTTTCATCCTACTACGGACATTTTCAGACTGGTAGTTGAAATTCCTATGCTACGGTATTTATACAAACTTAGGCAGGAGTACACAACTTTGTCTCTATATAATGAATGTTTCTATTTTGTTAATTTAAGGTATTATAAGTTATTTTGTTAATTTAAGGTACACACATAATTTCAAGATTAAACATCATTCATTCATAATTTTAATATTAAACATTATAATTACCAAACTCGTATGTTCCTTAAATTATTAAAATAACTTATAATACCTTAAATTAACAAAATAGAAACAGTCATTATATAGAGACATTGTTGTGTACCTCTGCCTAAGTTTATATAAATACCGTAGCATAAGAATTTCAACTACCAGTCTGAAAATGTCCGTAGTAGGATGAAACCGGTCCTGGTGAAAATAAATAAGTGGAACAAAGTACAAAAGTGTTTTAATTTCAATTCTAATAGATATTATATATATTAAAATTTCTAATTCATCTAATTGTAAACCAGTTGCATTTGCATGTAAACATTTCGAAGAAAGTAATTGTTAGTAATAAATAAATATGACTTCTCAAAATGATAATATATCTTTTGAACAAATAATTTTTAACATTGTTGGAGTTTGGCAGCAAGAGAACATAAATTCATAAAACAATGGCCCGATATTTATTTTTTTCTTTAATTATTATTTATGTTAATTATTATTTTTTTTTTTTCACTTTTTATAATTTTTTTTTACTAATAATTATTTATTTTTTTACTTATCGTTATTTACAAAATACTGATTAAGTCCTGCTAAGCCAATTATTTGGGTTTGTTGACAGGTGCTATCTGTAATTAGTTTCATTATAATTTTCAACATTATTTCAATATCTTCAATTGACGGTTTCCGTGGTTGAGTGGTTACGATCCTTGGCTACGAATCCGGAGGTCGTGGGTTCAAATCCCGGCGTGCGCAAGTAAATTTTATTTATAAATGAATTAAAAATTACTTTGTAATCACCACTTTATTTATATATATATATTTCAACATGATTTGAAAGCGATGCTTTCTTCATCAGGAATATACAGAATACTAATAATGACGCCACAAAGTGAATACCAATCTTCTGAAGGACTTGTAAATTTTATTTGATTTAATTGTGTTATTTCACAATTTATTCATTAAAAATAATATGTAGTATAAGAGTGAATGAAGCAAGAAATGTATGCCAAGATCGAGTTGTTTGGCGATCCGTCCTCTCTGTCTACCCCTTCGGGGAAACGCCGTGATGGTTAGTTAGTTATGTAGTATATTTTCGGCACGTTCCACAGCGTTAGATACTGTCAGTATCGCCCTTGTGAAAGATTACCATTCAGAATCAAAACGTTGCTTGAAATGACTTTAGCCGTGTTTGGTGAACAGATCTGAATAGTCAGGTACTTCACCAGCTTTCTTCTTTACCACCACCTTTCCCTCCTCAACACCTTCAGCCGCATAACACACCCGATTGGGGATGTCAGTCTCACTGGCGCCAGGGGTTGGGAACAGTTGGGACTCTTGCGTGGTATCACATAATTTTTTTTTAAAATCTACACAGTTTCTTTCAACACTCTTTCATTCATTTCGATCTTCTCATTTAAGTTAATATTTTTAATATTTACATTATCAATGACTTTCTTTCTGATTAGTAATTTCTTCGGCAGATATTTAACCTCGTTCAGTGATTTACGTTGTTTTAAAGCATTTGGTACTAAGGCTAAAGGAAACGCAATACACGCTCACAGATGGCGTTAATTTCAATATTTAATAAAAAAAACTTGTAGCATGTAATGCATATAAATGTTGAAATTTAATGTAGAATCAAATCTCAAGTCCTTCAAGAAACTTACAAAAATATAATATATTATCATAACGCTAAGACTTTCTTAAGAGTTTCTTGAAGGACTTGACCTTTAAATGTATAATTTAAAAAATAAAACAATAAATTTGTTTACATCACTTTTATTTATAATTTTACCTACTGGGTTTCGTTACTATCGTAGCTTCTTCAGGGCAGTATATAACTAAACTATGAACTAAGATACACATGTGTAGATTGATAAAAACAGGCGAGTGGAGGGCCAAGGGTGGGAGATCAGCAGGTACCTGCTGACCAGGAAGGGTGTGTACTTTGTTTATTGGGATTAGTATTATAGTATTATAATATAAATATTATAACTAGTATTATAATATTTATCTTTATGCTGCGGGTTAGGTATATATGTTGAATTATAATTTTGTACCATAGTGCCTTGACAGGTAAATTTTTCGCACTCTGGAACAATAATAGTGGATCATGTCTCTGTCTAAATGCTTGTAAACTAATAGTTTTACAATAGCGTTTTGAACCTTTTGGATTTGTTTCAGATGAAATACCAAATGTATCAGAAAATCACACTGAAGTGAAGAGGGTTAATGGCACGACCAGTAGGGTCATTAAACTTTTTTCCAAGGGATTAATACACACGGTTAGATTATCAAAATAATTACTATCATCACGGAACCGTTATGCATATAAAGTTTTGTCGTGAAAGATCAGTGAAAAATAAATAAAAAAACACGTACGAGTACTTTATTTTTTTCCTAATACGATAAAAGCCCAATATTTAAAATATTCCCAATCAACAACGTACACGCCCTTCCCTGTCCCCTACCTGCTCCCTCCCCATCCTTGGGCCTCTGAGCTCGTTTGTATCAATCTATAACACGCGTGTATCATAGTTTAGTAGTTAATCATACTGCATCGAAGAAGCTACGGTGGTAGCTAAACCCGGTCTACAAGAAGTAAATAAAAAATAAATGTGATGTAAAAAAAGGAATCGTTTAATTTTTAATTTTTTTTTATACATACATACATATAGGTACGTATAGGTACCATTAGTGGCGTGCAGTCCATAAATGCTAAAAGCGTATGAAAAAAGATTCGGAAAATAAATAAAAAGACAGACAAACTTTATATCAAAATATATCTTTCCGTGTATTTGGCAAGGAACTTCTACGGTCGTTTATTCAATTGGCCACAACAATCAGCAGACGATCATCGCTAATCAAATCATCCAAAGGTCGTTATTATTATTATTAACAGAATAGGAATATTTCAGTGCTTAAAAAATAATGCTCGACCTTGAAAAACTACGCACAGACTACCTTTGATCATAGAGTAATTCAAGCCTCTGGTACTTACGTGTGTCTACTTTTTTTCTGACAAAGTTAGTTACCTATTTCATTATTGATAATAAGAAGTATAATATTTATCTTACATGCAGTGGCGTGCAATGCTTTACGATCAGGGTTAGGCTGCAGTCTTTTCGATTGTAATTACATAGCAATGAAGATTTTGGTTGCCTTGAAAAGGGTCGTTTTTATATATGTATTTTTAATAGAAATATATACATATTTTTTTTATTTTAGAAATGACATTTTGCCTTAATTAACTCGAATGATTACCTAAATAGAAAAATTAAACTTTTATACATTTTAATTATTTTGGTCAGTTAACTTCAGGAAGAACTATTTATTTTTAGAAAACTTCCTTTTTTATTTCGTCTGGAAGGCAAATATATAAATTGGTTTCCTCGTACCTAATGGATTCCTTACCATATTTTGTATATATTGTGTGTAATGGATGTTATAATTTTTAAATTTTTAATGTAAACGAAACAGCTGTCATAATAATAATAAAAAAACTAAAATAATTGCAGAACTTTATGATTTACATTAAATTAAAAAACAAATAAATGCAGTTCTTCAAATTAATTAACTAAAAAAACAGAAAAATAATTAATCAACATTATCATGTTATCGTGTAAAGCATGTGTGAACTTGTGACGTTTTAATGAATTCTCTGTTTGTATGTATGAGTTTATCATAAAATGTTTTATTGATGTTAATTAATGGGAGAAAAAGTTGCTTACTGATGTATATTCTAATATCCTTTCTTAAAAAAAATTGCTCATTCATAAAAAAGTTCCCGAGCCATTTTGGACTGCACGCCACTGCTTACATGTACAATGAAGGTTGTATATAGGTACATATATTATATGAATTACACATAACCCACGTAAGTAACACGGATAATTAAATAAGACATAAATTAGTGAAGGGATTAGAAAATGACCGTGAGTAATTACTTAATTGAACACATAAAAATATTTTTATGTCTAAATAGGCAACTTTTGAACAAGGACATGGATGTATTGATAGTATACTCATATATACATATATAATATTTATTAGGACTCTTAAAAAAAATATATTTATTAAGTTAAAAAGAATACATAATTGTTTTACTTTCTTAACTTAACCACAAATATACATATTATTATTAACCTATTTTAATACTTATATTATATTACTTAATATTATATTATTTATATACCTTATGTATTATTCCTATATTACATATTATTCATATATATTTGCTCACTTATTTTGAATTGAACAGTTTTTTTAAATGTTCTTACTCGATTCTATGTTTTCAGGCTTTAGGGAAGGAGATTATACACATATATATATACACCCTCATTGTCCCTCATGGCCTATGTTTCTTTTGCCACTTTCAGTCTTTACTGTATTCGTGTGGTATATTATTATAGTAAGTGTACAATTTATTATATTGTCTTGTGTAGTTTTCGTGTACTTGTGATGTTTTTATAAAAATGCTGTGTTCGTGTACATAAGTCCATTTTCTATTTTGTAAATTAACGCGCATACATTATATTCGTACAGTTTTCCAATTTTCAGCAAGTGATTTTGAGTAATCAAATCTCTGTCGGTAATGATTAATTAATTAGTTGAATTATTGCGGTCGCCATATTTCAGTGCAAGGGCAGGCATAGAATTACGCCAGCTCAGCAACGCCCACACATGTTTATATAACTTTTAATATTGGTTATGGTTGCGGATACTGGTAGCACCACAATATTATCGAGTAGGTTCGTGTTATAAAAAAAACTATACACTTGGCCTCCATAAAACTGTAGTGAGCTGGGTAGATACCTAAGTTTAATGGGAACGGCTGTGCTGCCTGTTTCATACATGATTTAATTTTGGATTTGAGGCCAAAATACCCATCCAAACTGAATGATATTTTTTTTTACATTAAAGGTTTAGTAAATATCTAGTACGCATGAGAAGTATGTTTTAAATATGATTACGTAAATAATAATATAGAAATAAAACATTTTAAAAAAAGATTTTTTCGGGTCGATATTTTAAATTATGTACGGTAAATTTGTGTTCCAACGTAAATCGGTCGTTTTCAATTTAATTTAAAGTTCACCATAATGCCTATTATTATATATTTTTATTTTATATTTCATTATAACTTCACAGCAGATGAGGAAAAACTTTTTTGTAGGTAACCGTTATCCCCCAAATAATTGTTAAAAGTGTCTCTAAAATCGCTAAAAATCAATTCTTTAATGTCCTATATTATAATATAATTATGATAAACAAAAATAAATAAATTACTTCTAATCCGTACTAGATATTTACTATACTTTTTGATGAAAAAAAGATCATTAGCTTTAGGAGAATATTTTGACCTCAAATCCAAAATTAAGTTTTGTATGAAACAGGCCGCGCAGCCGTTCCTCTTAAGAGGGATGTTCTTAAATGTATTTTATTTTTATTTTACACCTCACAAGAGTGTCCCTATCTGTACGGTGTAAAGACGGGGGAGCTATATCACCACCCAGTTGGGTAACTTTGTGAGGCGGGTCAAGTTAGGGGCTGTAGGAAAGGATTTTCTAATGCGGATTGTCTGAAGGAGGAAAAACAGGTGTCGGTATGTCGATCCACATGCGAGTCGCCTTACACAAAAATGAGTCGGAGAGTCAACCCGTTCTCATAAAACCGACATCATCTGTGAACGGGTGCTCCGCTCATGTTTGTCGAGTTTCATGTATATGCATCGGTGCACTGGGGATCAATGCTGCCAGTTCCTTCGAGCATTAAGGCGTTCGCTGAATAGTGTTCCACGAAATGAATTTGATATGTTTTTGATGATTGAAAATAAAATTAAAAATTAAAAAAAAATCATTCTGAATCATTGAAGATAATATTAACAACTCCCAAATCGTAACACGAAACCGAAAAGACAAAGAAAAGAAAAAGATAATGGTAGCATCAGGGATTCGAATCCAGGACCTCATGGTCTATCCGAGACCTGCTCTATGCCAACATATGTGTATTGCAATGAGGTTTATAAGCTTCCATAAGTAATAAAATAAAAACAAAATAAAAAAATTAATTTGGAAAAAAACGGCGCCCAACTGTCCGGAGCCAGTGAGACTGTGATATCCAATTGGGTTGATTTGTGTTGATAGGGATAAGCAAAGATGGAAAGTTTCTAGCTATTCAGATCTGGTCACTAAACATATAGCTCTTACCATTTCAAGCAACGTTTAGGTTCTGATTGGTTGTCTTTCAAAAGGGTGATATTGACAGTACCTGCCACTCTATTTGATTCTCGTCTAAGCGTATTAGCCTGATTTTTTTCTTCCTTATCAGTCTGAATGCTACTAGCCTTGTTGTTGCCATGTTTACCTTTTATTGCTCGACTTTGAAAGTTTCAAGAGACACGAAATTATTATTTGTTTAATTCTTCTCATTCCGTATAATTTCATACACATTATTGTTTTGTTCGTGTGCATAGTAAATGGGCGAGTCTATTATACAAAATAAAATAATAATCATAATAGTAAAAAAAATTATACATGTTTTGAGAAAAAATAGTTTGGTGTAATAACACCGTAAAGAAAATGACAAAAAAAAACAATTAATCCACCTATAACCATATAGAATGAATGAAGTTCATTGTTGCACGATTATTTCAACTATGTATCTACGACAAATTGAAATTCATATTGAAAAATTATTAAAACTATTATTATTGCTCTTGTCCCCCATTTCAGCCTCTCGTCGCCCCCCTTTTCCCTTGAGGCCACTACCGCCTTGAATCTCTCCAGCTTAGGGGCGATATCGCACACGTTTAAAATCTCTGAACTAAAGGAACACGATTTTAAAAGACCAACGGTTTGAAATGTAAATAAAAACCGGTCTGTCATCATCAACCATTGTCAATTTGCTCCGGTCATTCACCTTTGATCACGTTACCATGTATTCGCGTCATACTCGTATATCTGTTCGATCCCTAGGATTAAAGAGCGGCCTTGGGAATTATTGCATTCTCTCGATATATGGACTGAATAAATATCTTCGTCCTTCGACTGTTGAGTTTTATGCATGAGTAAAGAACTTTTGAAAAGCCATTACTACGAAAACCGTTCGAGGACTCGGCCTTAATACATCAATTAACCAGGTAGGTCGGCAGGTTATTAAACATTATTAATATTTTCATGAATCACGCTTCATACACGTGTGCAATACCCACAAAACCTCGTACATTCGTGTTTGTATGAATTAAGCAGCAAAATAAGTCAATGTAGTTCCTATATCCTATTGATTTAATTCATTCAGAGAACTTGGATCATGTTTTCATAACGAATTTCTAAATAATTAATGAAATAGCTACGTTATATAAGTCAGTATGCAAAACCTTGATGAAATTAGCACAAACCACATAGGCTAGAATGTCAGTTAGTACTTTAGAAGTATGTGGATTACCTAAGCCTGGCTCATGTACGAATTATTCATTTATAATATCAAAAGTTGTCACCACTCGACCTTGTGCAGTATCTGGTCCACTATAACTCAAACGAGGCGTTTACGGATATCCTCGATAAATGGTCACCACAATAGCATAACAGACATGTGGTTCCAGGTATTCATAGTCTTAGGTAAGGTGGTTCCATGATAATTTAATACACGTATGAATCGGCACACTTATTTAAGGTGATATAAAGTCAATAAAAATACCAAAAAAAGCTAGACCGAAAACATAATCTAACCTTACCTAATTAATAAAAATATATTTTTTTACAATTTCTTCAAAAGATTGCCATCTAATTTGTGGCGTCATTATTAATAAATGAATTAATAATTATTTTGTATTCACCACTTTATTAATATACTATCTACATGTTTAGAAAGGATGCTTTCTTCATCAGGAGATAATATATAGAATACTAAAAAATTATAATGTAAAGTATAGACAAATGATAAACATAGAACACAATAATGTAAGAACAGACAAATTATAAACAGAAACAAAAAATGATTAAAGTAGGTAAGTAATTTATCAAAAATAATACAAACATTGAATAACAAATTTATAGTAGAAATTAAACAATAAATAATTTTTATTATTAATATTAATATGAAAATAATTCAAGAGATGGCTATTTAATTTGTTTTTTGATTATTAATTAAATTTAATTTACTATTAACGGTATTTCTGATTGTAAACTGATTAATAAATTATTTTTTGGGTAATTACATACCTACTTTAATCAATTTTTGTTTAAGTTTATAATTTGTCTATTCTTACATTATTGTGTTCTATGTTTATCATTTGTCTATATTAGACATTATTATTATTTAGTATTCTATATATTCCTGATGAAGAAAGCATCGCTTTTGAAACATGTAGATATGTGTATATTAATAAAGTGGTGAATACAAAATAATTTTTAATTCATTTATAATGTTTTTAATTTTTAAAAAGCGGTAATAACCAGGTTAGGTTACATTAGTTTTCCGTAATAGTTTTTTTAACCATTTTTTAATGACTTTATATCACTTTTAAATAGCGTGCCAATTCATGCATGTGTTGAAATATCTGGTCATCAGGTAAAGTATGCAGATTATTGGATAAAATTTATCTCCGTAGGTAATTGAAAAACGACTTCACTCTACTTACAACTCTGTAATATTCCCACTAAGTGGTTTGTATCGCTAGAAATGTTAACTTCCCCATCAACCAAGAGGCCCAGAAAGTGCAATAAGTTATAGAGTTAAGCCTTATTCATAAATAGAGTCTTTTAGCATCATACTCTTGTCCAAATTCCGCCAGACTCATAATATACAGTGGATCTTCTTACCAAATTGATTAGCCGGGGGATTTATGTTAAATGAAAGCAGATGCCGCAATTTCGCAGCTCCTTACATTGAGGTTTTAAGTCTCCATAATCATAGTACATTACAGTTCAGTACAGTTATTTTGAGCTGTGACCTTGAAAGTGAAGATGCTCTGATAATAATACAAGAATAATAAAAAGATTGTCCCTGTCTTCGGTTAAGACATTTTCATAATATTTGATATAATACTTGAGTAAGTGAAAATTTGAATGAAGTGCGATACTAGAATGAACTTGTAAATACTTCATGAGAACGCTTTACCCTTCATTAGTTAAAAGTCCAGTGTAGTATAATTCACTTATCTGGTCCCCTTTGTATAAAGTATACTCTAACAACATAGAACGGGTTCTATATAAATTTTTTAGGTATACAAATTGTATGCTCAAAATTCCAATTGCATTGATTAATTATATAAGTTAGATGAATCGATTACATTTGATTAAGTTGTCTGACGAGAGAATTTTTTCAGACATAGTTTTATTATATGGAATCATTAACCATCTCATTGACAGCATTGCCATAGTCGCCACTATTAAAATACTCGTACCGACAAAGAACACAAGACAAATTGGAATATTTTTCTGCAACACGTACATAACCAACTATCAGTCACACTCATTAACCAATAGAATCCACCACACAACAAGTTCGGCGGTATTGTTGTTATATTTGCTGACTCCATTTATAAAGTAAAGCGCCATCTATACCAGCATTTTGATGAATTATACAGTTTATTATTATAGCCTTAATGATTTCTATTACAATATTGTTTTAATTTGCTATTTTATGTTATTATTACACGTTTCAACAAAATTGTTCGAATCTTTATGGTTTAAAATCTCTATGTACTTATATTTTTTGATAGGTCACTACATTCTGTACTAAAAATCCACGTAAAAGCCCAGATACACGTATAGTCAATTAAATAAATCTAATAAAATAAATGTCGTTGCTAATCATCAGATCGATTCCACTGATTCGTTAGAATGAGAATTATTGGTTTAAATGTTTTAAAATAAATGATTTCTTGGCATTGCAAATGTCGTATTCTATTTATGGCACGCCGACTATTAAATACGATAAAGGTAGGCCGAAGCTTTGCTCTGATATTACTAAAAATAATATAGCCAAAAACGCATTGAATAATGATACGTTTTTCGTCTTTCGTCTTGTTATAAATATGTATAATGTTGTTCTGAAAGCGTGCGAACAAAGTCGGCAGCATATTTAACCCCGAGGTCTGGCTAGGTAGCACGTATTTCCTTTCTTTTTCGGTTTCGGACCCCAGAGATTTATGGCAGGGTCCAGTGGCAAACCGCTAATTAGAAAAAAAAATTACAGAACCTCATTCCCCGCCCATTCGTGATATATGGGAAAATCGATCTAGAAACAACACCGATAAATATTATGTAATTCATAATATATTATTATTTCCATGGTGTGTACTTGTACATTATATATGCATGTTTTCTTTAACTGCATGCAACGCTCGAATGAGTGCCTCTGATTTATGTGTTTAATTTGCATGCATGAGTACGTTGAATAGTCTTATGCCTCGAACACAAAATCGTCCAACGCCCCAACCCGAACTCGGTTCGGAGTTGGGATGTTGGCCGATCGTATAGTGACTCTAAATCGGGCAACTACACGATCGGCCAACGTTTCAACAGCGAACTCTAAACTAGTGATGCCATTTTAGCTAAAATCTATCGATGTACTGATATGCATAGAAAGCCTTCCGAAATTTATAATATTATTGATATAATTCGTTTCTCATTAGGTAGTCATAATACCGGAAATAAATATAATGGATAGCTGTTGCGCCTGTTTTAGCTCCGTATTTTATTTTTACGCACTGCCTGAGTCAGATTGTTGTGCAAAAAAAATGTAATAACTAGCCCCGATCATATATCGGATCTCTTGCATTTCGATGTTCCGATGATTTTTCATGAAAAACGGCGCTATAGAAATTATCCAATTAACATTATTGTTAGACAAATATGTATAATGCATATTTGGGTATTTTTTTGTCATTATAAACATAGTTCAGTCATGTTTTATTCTTCGCGTAGCACGTCCATCGGGATCGCCTGCCCAACTCGTATTGTGGAGGTCGGTTTGAGTGAGTTCGGCCAACTATTTTCAGTTCACCACAGGAGAGATCTCTGGCGAAATCGCCAAACTCGATCCAACGTTGGCCCAACGCACACGAACTATTCCTCAATCGAAATCATACAAAACAAACGCCTGTTGGAGTTGGGAGGTTGGGCGATCGTATAGTCGTGGCATTACAATTCATAGTTCCATGTTTGCACGCCTTTCTTGTTACTCTGCATATTTTAGTTGCCACACTTGATGTTAAAGTATCGCGTTAATTAGGAAAGTACAAAGTTTTTTGGTTTCTTCCTTTTCACTTACACTCTCATCACTACTGGAAGGCGGACGCAACCATTCTCTGGCATCTTCTATAAACCTCTCCACTAGGGATCTGTTAATAATCATTATGAAGTACAAAACTGCTCGCTGGTATGTGAAATCACGACAATCAAATCAAATTCATGACTTATTTGTGTATGGTGAAGTAAACCACGAAAGCTTTTTACTAGAGCCTACTTCACTCAGTCTTCCATTAATTTACTGCATTCAACTTTCTGCCAATGTCTTTATTAGCCTCCCTGTTGCTTGTGACCTTACTTCTGAAATATTCAAACTCATGCACTTGTTCAGGATTCATCAACTACCATACAAGTATTTAACGTAATTTTTTCGTATTTCAACTTTCAAATTTTATAACGTTGAACTGTCTGCATACCTGCATACTTGGTTCATCCTAGATATGAGAAACTTAACGACTGTGTAATTCATCGATAATTATTAGGTTTATAAGCACAGTAATAATGTTTGATAAAGATCTTGTTAAATTAAGCAATATTGACTAATTGTTGTTGTGGTCGGTTTTCAGCTGTTTTTGATTGCGTTCCTTGATTACATTATTTGTCTTAATTAAAAAGTTTAATCATGTCCATTGATCAGGTTAATATGAGCTCGATATTCAAATGTACATCGGTACGGATAATTTCTTAGTCACTAACAAGTGGATAATTTCGTAATTATGTACTTATTGTGAAATTATAATCTAAAAGCAACTAAGTAATTTTCTTGTTGAGATACTTAGTTTCTATTTATTTAGACTATATTGCGACAGCCAGTATTTATTTTTATTTTCATTCTGACAATACTTGCGAATTTCTAATTGAGGCTGCATGTTTCTCTAGGAAATGAATTCATAAGATACTCTTTGCTGTCAGGGTGGTGTTGTTTTTGATAAAAATAAATATGAAAAATCGATATACAGCCACTGGACTATCCACTGAGAAACAAATTAGAGGCAGTCTGAAGAAGGGTTGTGCTGAGTAATTGGAAGGATATTGGACCAGGATGAATGGTTAAGGATGGATACATAAATAATGCACTTGTATGAAGAGATCAAATCCCACAACAATACACAATCCGGTGGAATGGATGGGTGTTTAAGGAAAATGGATAGTAGGGCAATAATAGTTATAAAAATAAACAAGGATGAACACTAGACGGGTTTTATTTACAAAACACACAATTTACAAAATAAATACATTAGTAATTGTACATAATCATTGGATCATATCCAAATATGTACTGGTAACAAGATATTTACATTTACAAGTAGTAGGTAGATGACAGCTTAATTAAGCTAACTTCTATAGGAAAACACTATTTTTCAGTACAGTGGTTCGTGCACCCTGTAGTGCCTGTTCAACCAGGGAAGAGAATTGACATTAGGCTGATATCTTTGACGGTAAGAGATAGCAGGCGAGAGAGCAGAGTGTTGAGGAGGCCTTCCGAAAGGACGATACAGAGATGGAGCAATCTGCTGTTGGAATGTTGGTGCAACTTCGCATACTGTTCCCCTAACCATGTCACTTACTGGGGCAGAGTAAATTCTGAAGTTCACATCGTTGAAGTCAAGGTCAGCTTCCAAGAACACTGGCATGCGGTCAGAGATAACCCACACATTTCCATTCTGGTCGAACTTTACGTCACTGGGGAACACTAGACCAACATCGTCCTTATCGGCAACTTGGTGATTGTCTGGTGTATAGGGAAGGCTAGAGTGCCAGCATCCAATGGCGTTCTGATCAATGAGATTGAAGAACATGAGCCCCTGATCGTTGATGGCTTTGGAAGTGAGATGCGAGTTGGGTCCACGAGTTCCTACGGTCTGGAAATCTTGATATGAATCAGATACGCGGGCGCTATCTCTCAATATCCTTGTGGAAACTGCGAATTCCCTGTGACTGGCGATAGGACTGAAGTACAGAGTCCTGAAGCCGTCGGATTGAGTAGGGGATACGGCCATTCCGAAGATACCTTCTTCGAACCATTGGAAGTTAAGTCCAGCGATGTTGAAGTCTCCCAGAAGAGGGTCAGGGAGGAAGAAGCCGTGGGTAAACCTCCATGACCTGTTTTCTTGCCAAGAGTAGGCGATCAGACCATAACCGAGCTCATCAGAGAGGTAAGCGTAGGTATCGTCGCAGGTTGATCCCTCATCAATAACGATATTAGCGATAAAAGTGTTCGCGTTGGTATCGGCAGCGGGTAATTCGTACCTTCTGATACGCCTGTCAGTGTTTAGGTCAAACACGTTGAGGGCATAGGGGCAAGGGTTGGTGGTGGTATTACCTGTTAAAATAGAACAACGCATTAGGAAAAAGCAAAAAAATGGTCTGAAAAAATAATGTACGTAATAACAAATTTGCTAATCGGATAAAAGATTGGAAATCTCTGAAACAATTGTGAGAAAGTATACTAATCTTTGAATACTAACCGATTCCATAGGTTCCAGTATCGAGGACCCACAGTCTTCCGCAAGAGTCAGCCTTGATCCTGTAAACAGTGGTGAGTCCTGTGGCGCAGTTTCCCAGTTCGTTTCCTTCTAAGCTTGGGTAGGGGATGAGTTGGGGGTTCTGGGCTTGGGGCTGGTCTGTCCTGATGTAGTTGAGGGTTGAAGGGATTCCTGAAACAAGAATTATGATTAAAAATTGATATTCATAAAAAAATGTTATGACATTGGGAGCGGTGGCGAGAGGCACTATATAGAACTTCGTTATAAAGTCAACTGTTCTAAAAATACTATGCTAGAACGAATTATATGCTTGGTATAAAAATCCTAGATGAGTTCGCTTGGATATGTGCTCAAGGCGGGGTAGAATACTGCCATACAAAATCCTTGCAATTTTACTCTGCCGAGATGTTACTGTGCCTGCCATAGACTAGGGGGTCGAAATATGAAATAGCGCCGGAGAGAAATTCTTGAAAGAACCTCGTCGAAGTGATGGGCACTTGACCCGACTAGGGAAAAATATTAAATTTGTGTTTCCAAAAAAACAGTGCTCTTATCGTATTTCTATCTTTATATCGAGGTGTTATGAAAACATTTCCTGTTGTACTATGTTCACAAACGAGTAAGAAAGTAATTAAAACATAGCCAGACACCGGTAATTACAGCCTTGACACACAACTCCCGATTCATTCATAGAAACGCTCCATTCAAAAAGCATTCCATCGCACGAATATTAAAGTGAAACTAAACTGAGAATAGATTTTAAAGAAGAAAGTCGTTTTGTAGGTACTGAAAACACGGAATGAATATTTGACTTAATTTATTTTATCAAAAAATACAAATTATGCACTTGTTTTTGCGATGACTATTGTGTCGGACGTGTTCGCCTCTCCTGTAATGTGTTGACGCGGCCATTCGATTAACACATTTGTTATGTTCTATTTCTTGTATATTGTGTGTAATTTGTAAGAATTACTTAATTGTAAAGTAATTCATATGTCTAATTTGAATTACTTTACAATTAAGTAAAACGACCCCGATCCCTTTGTGAATGTATTGAATGTACCGTCACTGCTAGGATGATAGTTGGCAGTCTCTTAAATTTCTAAGTCAACGCATCTGTTTTATGATCGAAACGTTATTCCCATCTACAGAGTGGCAAATATCACATTAACTGACCAAAAGATCAACATAGCCCCTTTTTTTAATACATTAATTAAAACTGGGTAGTGAAGGTAGTCGAGACATAACAATTCTTTTTACAATGTGGGTGGCTAGAGACCTAAGATTTAGATATCCATATACTTTATAACGTAGTTAGCAAGTCATAAATAATTTAATTTAATCAATGTTTTTATTAACTATATTTTTAATTTTCATCGTGTCCTGAAGTCTTTCCTTAGCACGATTTTGTATCGCGTGATTTTAACTACGGCAAGCATATTACAAAAAAAATTAAAAAGGGTCAAACTAAATGCTCTAAAAAAATATTAGTTTTTTGTAAAGAAACCGAACCTTCTTACTTTGTTACTGTTTTACTGAAATCCCCTACCCTTCTTATTTTATTTTTTTCCACTTGGGTGTTATGGCATCTCTATGATTATTTAATCTGAGGTGTCAAATATTTTTTAACATGCATTCTTAATTAACTATTTTTTTTAATTATTTTTTTTTGTAATAAATTGTATTTGTATTTTTATATCCCACGTAATATGGTAGATTGGGTTAGTATCTTTACCGCTTTATCTTGAACTAACAAAAACTAAGCACGAACCCTATCCAGAAGTTAAACTTTATTGATAAGTTAAGCAATAAAATCAATGTTTCTAATTAATTTACCACATGTTATAATCAACTTGCTACAGGAAGTTATTACCACCTTAGATTCTACCTATATTTTGTCATATGTCCAATTAAATTTATTGCGGTGTTGATTGAATTAAATCAGTGCAATGAATTATGATTGCCTAATATGAATATGATTATATTTTTGTTTTGCAGAGTGCGCATTCGCATCGAAGTCGAAATCATGGATATTAATAAAATTAATTACTGAAAATGCCATGACTAAAATCAATAAATATTTTAACTGGATCACGTTGCTTCGTAAACGGTCAAATAACGAGTTCACGAGAAAGTCTACTCAGAACTTTGGCAATCAAATTTACTACGGAAAGCATAGAATAAAGAATAAGAAATCCCTTCCACGTATTGGAAACCAGCGTGCCTTTGATTTAGTACCTTTTGGCACTAGCCCCGAGAGAGGCAATGAAAATACAGAAAAGACAGAACTCTGTATCTCTTTTAATGCTTGAATTGTATAATTTCATTCCATTTGATCGAAATGAAATGATAAATATTATTTTATATTAGAAATTTAAGGCCCGAATGGACAGACTTCTGGATAACGAAACACGCCCACATCGTATTTCTGTGTTCTCTATGGCGGAAAGGGTTATTGCGTGATCTAGAAATCTACAGAGTTTTACGGGACAACCTTATTCGGTGTAATAAATAAAATATTTTTTAAATCACATGTTACAACATGGAAAAGTACCTACCAACTATGCAATATGCCTACCGATAGTGTGTCGTGGTACAGTTTTGAGTTTTCGAGGACAAAGTTCTTTGGTTCGTAATAACATCCATTTAAAATTACAACATTATGTATGGAAAATCGTTTGCCTCTCGAAAGAATAATGCAAAATAATGGAATTACGAGTCCAAAATCACAAGGTTTTTGTGACGAGACAATATAGCCACCTAATTAACCGATTTTTTAAAACTTCTACTACATATATAAACAGAAAATACATTATTATTGATTTATTATCTCCGTGGTTGAGTGGTTTCGATCCTTGGCTACGAATCTGGAGCTTGCGGGTTCAAATAAAAAAAACATTATTTTATTAATTTGTGTTATTTCACAAGTTATTTATTTAAAATTATATATAGCATATTTGTAGCACGTTCCGGGGTGAAAGATACTCTGAGTATCGTCCTGGTGAAAGACCATCATTCGGAATCGAAACGTGTGTTCAAATGGTGTTTGGTGACCAGATCTGAATATCCAGGTACTTCCTCCCCACCTTCCTTTTTCCCATTTCTTTCCTCTCCCCACTACCTTCAGCCTCACAACATACCCCAATTGGGGATGCTATAATCTCACTGGTTTCAGACGGTTGGGAGCAGTTGGAAATCGTGAGCGGTTCTCACATAAAAAAAAACTGCCAAAATGTGTTGTCTAACGCAAAAGATACATATTTGGTCCCTTTTTGTGATGCACACTAGGTTCGGTGTTTTATTTGATTACGTTACGCACCCCTTCTTCCTACTGGAATGGAAATGCAGACTATATTGCGTGAATTCTTTCCTTTGCTAGTGCAATATTATTGTTTTCGTGAACCTATTATCGTCCAATTAAAAATATTACTTTATTAATCAAAATTTTAAGAAATTCCAGATATGCATGCAAGGTGTTGTATTAACATGTTTTTATGTTCTTGCGTGTTTAGTTTCTGAAATATATTTTACGCAATGGCAACACTGATGCAGTAGTACGTTTAAGAATGTTAATACATGGTTATTTTTGTTTCATCCGGTACTAGGTTACCGTAACAATTGGTGTTTTTTACTGCGGTAGTTCAAATATCTCATTTATTTGTTGTATAATATCTCGTAACTAATTGCAAAGAAGCGTGTTCCGTAAATTTAACACTCCTTATTATGGTAATTTATGCAAAACAAGCACGCGTGATATTTGCAAGTCGCAAACGAAAAAATGAATATTGCGTGTGCTAGTGCGTGGAATTCGTAGGAAATATGTTATTTAGATTTCTCAAAGCCGGTGAATAATAAACTAGTAAAAAGGGTCTTATCCACACATTACTAAATTTTAGCTGCACATTTCGTGAATGCAATATAATATAAATATCTAAATAAAACTATGAGCATCATAAATTCTATGAAATGAAACCAAAATACTCTCCATTATGAGTCCCTATTGATTGTATATATCTACTTGATATCTGCGGATTTATTAAAAAATATCTAAGTACTGCCATTGTATTAAGAATCTATTCTCACTGTAACAAAACAAATAATACTATATTTGTATTTTTCAACTTTTGTGATACTTGCTCATATCTTGATATATTTTTATTATTTAATTGTTATTATGCAATTCTAGTTTGTTATACTATAACAAAACTGTTCTACTCTTTTCAAATCTTTTAAATATTTTTTCGACTTGTGTACATTATTAATTGTTTTTGTGTTTAATTCGTAGAACTCCATTTAATTTAATTTTATTTAATGTAAATAAAAAAACTATTAAATCTCTTTGAACTCCGAAACAGTTGTCATAATAATGAAAACCAAATGTACTCGCAGAACTTAAAACAACATAATTAATTTTGACTGTGTACATTGATCGCAATATGCACGTACCTATATTGTTCTATTATTGCGCTAATATTTGTATGATTATTTTTATTCATTGTATTATATAATATTGTTGAACTAAACTCCTGCTGAGAAGCTACTTGCAGTGGCTTAGCTGGTACAAATTCCATAACTAACCAACTAACCATCACGCCGTTTCTCAGCAGGGGTAGGCAGAGAGGACAGACTTCCAAACTACTCTATCTTGACATACACTTCTGGCTTCATTCACATTCATACATCGTCTCATGCATTCTGTTCTGTCATTCTGACTTCTGACATGGCCCGATTCACTTTACAAATTTCCATATGGGAAAAAATGTAAACAATAAAATTATTATAATAATGCACATTTAATAAATTAAAAATAGGATTACAGCGATTGATATACAAGTAAAAAAAATATAAGATAAATCTCCTAGCCAGTATAAAAAAACCACATCAAAGATGATATCTATGCATATTTTGGAAGATGTTAAACGGTGAACGATTTAATTTTTCGTTTAGGGCCGGGCGGGTCGGTAAAATCCACACACACACACATATATATATATATATATATATGTGTGTGTGGATTAAATTTTAAATTAAATTAGATTTTTTGATTTTTGTTTCTGATTTTCATCTTTTAAACTGTAATTCGCCTGTATGTAATATAAATTTTCAAAGAAATACAAACATTCGGCCCGTTTATCGCGAGCTAAGATAAAAATATGATACGATTATCAGCATTGCTAATTTATTAAAACGGTAATGTTTACAATACGGTGGTCAGCTTGTTTTCAAGATAGAAACTATCAGACAGACTCCGGATAGTTATTTCCTACATTTATCATTTGACGGCCTCCATGGTCGAGGGGTAAGGCTCTCGACTACGAATCCGAAGGTCGCGGGTTCAAATCTTTATTCAAAATTTTATTCAATTAATTTGTGTTGTTTCACAATTAATTAATTAAAAAATAATATATTGTATATTTGCGGACGCTCCAGAGTGGAAGATACTCTCAGTATCGCCCTGGTGAAAGACCACCATTCAGAATTAACACATTGCTTGAAATGGCTTTTAGCCGTGTTTGGTGACCAGATCTGAATAGCCAGGTATTTCCCAACCTTCCTCTTCCCCCTTCTCCTTCCCCTCCCCAATACATTCAGCCTCACAACATTCCCCAATTGGGAATGCCATAGTCTCACTGGCTCCAGACGGTTGGGAGCAGTTGGGACTCTTGTGCGATATTCATAAAAATAAAATCCGCACATCGTAAAATCGGCCTTTTATATTTGTGAAGGTAAGTACTGCGAAATCATAATTAATTATAAGTTTCGTGTCAATGGCCTTTAGAAAAAGCAATGCAGTTTTGACTAAACTTGAGATATGCAATGATTGATTGTCAAACCTCGCGAATAAGATTATTTTTCTAACCATTTACTAGAAACCATTTGTGAAAGTAATAGGGATTACGTAATCCAGTGCAAGCGGGGGCTTGACGCATTATCGCGTGCATTAACTACATAGTACAAATTCAGGATTGAACCCACAAGTGGAATTAATACTAATAAATCAGAATCACACTAAAGAAATTGTTGTGTTTTCACTGCGTGACCTATGACTGAGAGAAACGATCTTATGTAATTACTACGAGAAATAGATGAGCTAATGATTTTTTTGCATTATATTTTGAGAATGTTTTGTTATTAATGATGTTTTTTTATATATTTAAAGTAACAAATTAGTTTGGAAATGTTTGATCATTATGGCATGATACTGTGGCATAATGCATCTGTTATCGCCGTTTTCGGATATGTGCCGGAAGTTGAAAAGATTTGAAGACATGTTTAGCTTTTTTGAAGCAATGCTTTAAACCGACCGTTGCGAAAAAATCAGATTAGATCTTTAACGCTTTCCGTTATTATACCCAGTCTCTCAAGACACCACATGTCGTCCGTCAACTCCTGTGTCGAGGCAATTCTAAAATAATTTAAAATTATAAAAATCAGTTTTTCTCATTCGAATACCTAAATCTAAAAACGACAGTTATATCTATTAATTAATTAAGGAGTTGGCGGCAGGTAAAATAATAATGAATTAGGTTTAAGCCTTTACCATTGATTAGGTTAATGCATGAGAGATTTCTCCTGGTAACCCCAGATGTTTGCGAAGGGTCATTGATTGATAGAGTAAACTGTAATTATTATTTATTCAAAAGATATGTAATTATTTTGTGGCGTCTTTAATAAAATCAGTAAGAAGTACTTTGCTTAAATCAGTGTCTTTAATGTATAAATATCTACGTAATAATAGATAATTATGAATTAAAAATAGTGGTATAAGTAAAGCACTTCTTATTAATTTTATTGTAATTATTATCTTTGTTATTTTTACTTTTCTCAACTATATTTTTCACTTCCTGGTAGTGTGATTTGTACTTTTTTATATGAATACCGCACAAGAGTCCTAACTGCTCCCAACCGTCTGGAGCCAGTAAGACTATGGTATTCCCAATTGGAAATGTTATGAGGCTGAAGGTATTCGGGAGGAAAGGAGAAGGGAAGAGGAAGGTGGGGAATACCTGGCTATTCAGATCTTGTCACCAAACACGGCTAAAAGCCATTTCAAGCAACGTTTCAATTCTGAATGGTGGTCTTTCACCAGGTCGATACTGAGACTATCTTCCACTCTGAATATCTACCACTTGTTTCCGCCTATATGCATATCATTATAACTATATTGTAGGTTCTCCTTTTAGACTGCTACGAGGCTGTCTAGTGAAATCTGGTATTTTGGAGCGCTATGTTATCCTGATGATTATCTAAGACAGCTTCGTCACAGATTATTCTATCGTCGTACCTGTATATTTATAAGTATACATCTGAATAAGATCTCACAGGATATTGACATATTTTCGGTTGGTCAAAAGAGATTCTTGAAAGAATCGCTTTTCGTTGACGCCATCTTCATCAATCTCATAAATAAAGAAGCATTATGTTACAGCAGAGCTTTCAGCTACAGTATTTAGGTATTTTAGACCTCTGTGGGTGTACAACTATCGAGAGGTATGTATTGTCAAATATTATTAGATTTGTATGCTTATTTAGTTTACTTCATTGTCCTGTACTTTCATTTTATATCTCTTCGGGTAATGCCTATCATAAAAAACTGATGGACCACATTGATTAATCCTCAATTTACTTCATATATATCTAATCATGTTGACATCCATTAGTGTTCTATGATTTTTATTCCAAACCAAATGTATATAATATAAATGATTGAAAACAAATTTAGTACCCTCTACGATTGAATATGATATTATATTTCCATCGTTCCAAAGATAAATTGGAAATTCCCATTTATAGAAACAAATAATTCAAACCTTGAAAATTAAGATTATTCTTCCACAATTTCATGGTAATTAAGATTATTCTTCCACAATTTCATGATAGATCTACGATAACCCTAATCGGTGTCAAATGATTAATTTCCATCTTTGGGATACCATTGTAAAACCCAGTTTACCATTACTAGGAGAATCCATGAAATAAATACTCGAATTTATTGGCATTTGCATCGCAAAAAGTCAGTAAGTTTTTTTTATGCGAATAGGTGGGCAAGTACCTGGCTATTCAGATTTGGTCATCAAACACGTCTAAAGCGAACTCAATTAACGTTTCAATTCTGAATGGTTATCTTTCACCAGAGCGATACTGAGAGTATCTACCACTCTGGAACGTGCCGCAAGTATACTTTATATTAATTTACATGAATTAAATGTTATATAACACAATATTTTTTTAATTCCTTGAGCACGCCGGGATTCGAACACGGGACTTTCGGATTCGCAGTGGACGACCTTACCCATCGACCGCGGAGGCAGTCTATCTAACAGTATTTTGCGATGTTACTATCCAGTCCAATTTACGTAATTAATTCTATAGTTCTACGACTAATGTCGATGAGAAAATAACTTACGCCTTCATATCGGTTAAAATATAATAAACCTACTTTACTCCGACAAATTCAGGAAATTCTTTGAAATCCAAGTAATTTTCTGTCACATCAATTTGCAACTAGTTGACCATAAACTGATTAGATATAATGTCAAGCTAAACAGAGTTACTTAGGATAATAATTTGATGTAGGTAATAATTGACTACACTATATTATGGAGTCTATAATATTTGTTTTTTCTCATCTCTTATCAAGTACTCAATTATTATATTATAATAAAATTATCTATTATACATAAATGATTACCCTTTATTTTTTTCTAGTCTCCTCATACTTAGTTATTATTCAATATTAATTTATTATACTATGGTTTTTCGATATACATAATTGTTTTTTTCTATACTATTTACATCTCTTTACACTTAATTATCAATTTCTTCGAAAGATGTATAATGATTTTGTGGTATCATTATTAATATAATAAATAAGAATTACTTTGTTTAAACCACTGTTTTTAATATATAATTATCTACATGTTTCAGAAGCAAAGCTCCCCTCATCAGGATAAACAATATAAATGTAATAATGTACTATATTATTTTTTTTCAAATTCCTATTTTAATTTATTATTTAATGTCGTATAATAATTATTTTTACATTTTTATTGAACAGTCTAAAGATACCTAAAGTCACCGAGTCTAAAGTCACCGAAATCAATTTTAAATGTCGCCAAAATCCAAAAAATACATATTTTAAATACGAAACAATGTCAAAAAATAAAAATATCCATAATAATCCAAAAACAGAATGCACACGTGTCATATGAAGGTGTTTTGATGAGGTGATTATTTATTCACTTTTAAATAACGATTTTTTAATTCTACGTATGTTATATATAATAAAAGTTATACATTCAGAATCGGCGTTTGCTGATCTATTTGAATATAGCCATAATATTTTTCACCGGAGTTCCTTATTAATTATTTACCTACTTTCATCACCTATTGTTTTTTTTTTATGTTTGTAATTTGTCTATGCTTGTCATTATTTTTAGTATATTTTTATTCCTGTGTAGGAGAATTATTCTTATTAATTATACTATTACTAAATTATTCTACTATATATTTAAAAAAAATATTTATTTAATTTCCATATTATGTCAACATCAGCTTTTTTTTCTATTTTTGTATAATGGCACTTAATATGAGTTAAACTTGTCATTTTGACTGTCCTAAAACGGGATTTGTTCCAAGTTTGCCATTCAAAGCTTTCTTACATTTTGTTTTTAAATAATTTGTATTTCAAATAAATAAATATTATTATTTTAATTAATACACTGGAAAAGAGTATACATTTATTTGCGATAGAGAAGTTAGATAAGTGCCACGAAATTAATTTATATTCAGAAATGGTTTGATAAACATGTATAAATAATTACATATTTTTGTTAAGAACAAAAAATGAACCACTTACTAAACGTGCTACTGTTATCGTTTGCCTTGTATAAATATGAACAGATTTAAATATTTTAGTCCTAGCTTGCGAAATCGCCCAAACCTGTTTTTTTATTGGTCGACAGTATGCAACATCCTCCCACTTTTTAGTTAAATAAATAATATTCAATTAATACATAACGTGTGTGTGTGCCAGTTGTCAGATATGCAAATTTAATAGATAAATGTTTTAATTATTTAACAAGACCAAATCTAAATGCCCTTCACGTAATTGATACGGAAAATAGAAAGGACATACTTATTTTTACATTTGCATGACGTGTTCAGATGAAAAAATAATTCTACGGTTTTGGAGTCATTTTTATATCGCTAATATCAGCAATCAATAAAAAAGGTCTAAAATGCTAGAAAATTAGGAAAACTGAAGACGCAAATGCATCAGTAGATGCACAAGTCATTCCTGTATCTATTTTAGGATTCATAGTTCCTTATGCAATTTTATGTAGACAACGTATTTTTTAAACAGTTCCAGATTTGATTGGAAAATATCGAATACCTAATTAGGTGTGACTCAGTTTATACACTCTCTGAAGGTTTATTAAAAGAGCTGTTCGAAAAAAAAATTGCTGTCCTTTAACACCTTGATCCACGTGTTAATTCAAATTAACACACACCTTGTGATTTTTTTCAATAATTACATAAATTTTTATAAATTAAGATTTCGTTTTCTAATAGTTGAAAATCTTCTCTATGTTTAAAATTTCTGTTGATGTTGCTAGATTGCAATCCTTATTCCCACGACAAACACCGCAAATGTATGATATTTACCGTTTCAACGGCTTTACTTGTTCTGGGATCCATTATTATTTGGTTTTATGTTTTCTTTGTATTAATTAATGTTACACTGTAAACAATTTACTTAAAAATATATAATTATTTTTTCTATGTTAGATTTTTCTTCCTTACTAATTAAAAGTAACCCTTTGAGGTCTAAAAAACAATTAAAATCAAATTTTAAAATAATATATCTAGCAAAAAAAAATTTATACATTTAAAAAAAAAAAATTATCTATGGTGTTTTCACCATAAAATAATATGCTTTATGTATAGAAACAATAATGTGGTGCTAAAAAGTCTGTGAAAAAATATAGTACTTACCGTAGAGGAATTCAATTAAATAGGTGTATTATGATGTTCTAGATAAAAAGTTTTTGTTGTTGTTGTAAAAATGCTATTATCTCTTCTGAAAAGAGGATGGAGAATGATATGAATACTATTATGACTATTTAAAATTTAAACAACGATTAAGTATCTATTTTCTTTCGTACAATCGAATTGATTTTCTTTAGAAATGTAAATAAAATTATTTTATTATTTGTCGCCTACAAAATAATTTCACCAGGTAGGATTTTAGTCGTTTTTACGTTGTGGCCCACGTGAGTAATATCACTATTGTGCAACGTAATAACAGTTAGTTGTGTTTCAAAACTAAATTAATTGGATCAGGCTACTCATACAGACACACATGTAGTCGTTTTGTGAGTAATGGGCAGAAGGCACCCACACCTTCGCGTTAAGGTAGGTAATGAACTACATGCTTAAGTTGACCATTGAAATACGACGAGATAATCCCGTATATATGCTAATGTGTTAAGTAAAGTAAAATTGTGTAATCTAAGAAATGCGCAGTTCATGGCAACTTAGTTTATTCCAGCCAGAACCTAGATTGAATTTAATTTATATAAAACAATAAATATTTATAAAATAATTGATTGAAAAAAATCTAAACATTAATAATAATAATGATCGTATGATTTTTATAACGCCGTTTTTGTGAAAAATCACCTCAAAGGCGCTATACAAATATTACTTATCTAATTATGAACAAACATATACAGAAAAAACATACTTACCTGGCAGATCGCTTTATTAGAAAATTTAAGTATGAAGATGATAGTTTTACAGTTGCTATTTGTTGCTCCTTTTCTATTGATGTTACATTTATTAGAAGATTGGTGGCACAAGAAGAGTTGGTATTTATTGAAATATTTATAATATTTAAATATACCGGCTAGCCTAGCTAAGCAATTTATGGGTGCATTTCTTCAATTTATCGAAACGATTGTCCAATTTAAAACAACGTATTTAATGTTAGCCCTGATACTTGAATAGTTTAAAAAAAAATTGCAATTACTCGTTCGATCAAACGAATAAATATAAAAGTTACAAAATTTAGGTTTTGGTACCTAAATACTTGAGAGGAGCAACTTTTAAGATGTGCGTGTTCTATTGAGCAATAAGAAAAAAAATATCTACACGCATATTTCCTCGTATCCTTTATATCGACGGTTGGCTATTTAAAAAAAAAAAAAAAATTATTGTATAATATTAATAATCATCACAGTAATCTAATAATTACTGTAAAAAATATATATTAAGGATGTTTGTCATTCCGAAACACGTTTTTAAAAATCGTTTCGGTAAGGTTACTCGTGAATAATTTTTTTAAGTTAAATAGAAATGAAAAATTTACATTTATTAGTCATGTAAATCATTTTTTTTAATTGTAAATGAATAAATATTGCGTATACTCGCTGAAAACGAGGAAAAAACATTGGCCATGCACAAAACGAATAACTAACGACCGCGCATCTTGGCACGGCAAGCGAAACCCCGGACTCCTCTCGCTCATTACCGTATCACTCGGCAAATTAGCAACGCCCGCAGACATACGCGCATTGACTATTTTTTTCCCGATTTTTTTACGAAAAAACGAAACATTTTTTTCGGTTGCGTTCGAAAAATAATTATACATTTTGTAAATATTTTATTCAACACATATACGAGTATATATTTCGGAGGATTACCTAAAATATGAACTCTGTGTTTATATTAACAGAAATATTGAAATAATTAGAGACATGTCAACTCAGTTGACAGCACTGTTGAAGAAAGGTTAGAGATTACGTAAGATAAGGCGAGTAAGGGCAAAATGAATGGCGTGGAATTTTTTCATTCAATATTGAAAAGTATTATTACAAACTTTAACTCATGAAAAATAACTCAACGTGCTTGAATATTAGGTTTCATCTTATAATACAATACATATCTGATAAACATTATAAACACTGGAGAACAATGCGTAATAAAACAATTGATTTATAAAAATAATGCATCAGGAAAAAAACTAAAATGAGCAGTTATTCAAATGTATATGACGTCATTATAGTAACGAGTCATCTAGAATTTACTGAAAATTGGCTGGTGCGATTTGAAAATGTTCATTGATATGTATGTGTATGTTTACTCGTATTACAGACAGTTGGTAATATGGATCAATCCTCTCATTAGCAATTACACCTCTGGCAAAGATAACATCAATGAAATTGTTTTATCAGTTTTTTAGCTAGTCTATTTTACTATAATGGTCTTCAATGAACCGGATCGTATCGATCCGGTTATAGCGTAATTTTTTCATAGCTTATGAGATTATGGGGAAATGCAATTTATGAACAAGATTAATAATAAATCTTAATGGTTCAAGTAATTCACGGTTGTCAGGCGGTGACGCTATTTTTGACGGTTCAAATGACAGGCTATAGTTGGGGTTTTAGAATGTAGGCTGCGGTTTCCGTTTTTATCGGTGACAAGTGTTTTTAATACAAGTTTTGTAGCTTTTGCCCTAAATAAACAATATTTAAATATTGAGCAATTTATTTGGAGCGCGTGTCGACAAATTAAATCTATGACCCTTGTTTAAATAGACTTTTGAAATTTATGACATTATCTTTATAACCCACAAAACGAAATGAAGAATATTTTTTAAAATGACACAATGTTGAAAAACCGCAATCCACGTCTTTCTAAAATACTATTCTAAATGTGCGCAATTCTTTCACGATTTTGTATAACGCATAAAATTTCTGTAAAATTGCGTATTTTCGTGTTTTAATTGCTATTTTAAAGTATGTGAAATTGGCAGTGAAGATATTTATCAAAGTGGAAACACGGCATTTTCGGCCTAATTACCGTGTTGATTTTGAGTCATGTGTCCATAAGGCACAGCTTATTACATAATCCACAAAGTATCGTGTCATATGCATACTCAAGTCCACCTTAGTAATCCAGCGAAAAGTTTTGCAATTGTTTTGCTCTGCTTTCAATGACCTTAGAGTTCCTATCTGGATTTATGTAACAGATCTAAAATAGGCTACTCGCTCAATCTTTAACGTGAAATATGACTAGACGCTTTGAAACTGGTGGGCAGCGTTTAAAAATATTATTCATAAAATTTTATCTGTTCATAATGTAAGGCTTCAAATTTGGCCGTAAATCTTAAATGTGTAACATTGACACGAATGTAATGTTCTTTCACGTTCACACTCGATTTTATATCCGTTTTTAAATTATGGTTGAAGTATTATGTATGCAATTAGTAGTTTAATAACAGGTGAGATTGAATGAAAGAACACAGAACTCATTAAACAAATACCTACATTGAACGAATTTATTCATCAGGTCTGAAAAATGTAGAGATAATGTTAATCAGTGAACGTAACCGTAGTCAATTTAAAAATGAAGTAAGAAGTAAAATTTACGTATATTTTCTTAATAGGATTGTGGGACACAAATAAACTGCCATAATTACTGCTAAATACTTCATTGTAAATTGCCATCATGTCGGTAATTGTGTAATTTATTGTTAAACCTATAAACATACTAATCTGTTTTCCATCTAGTCAGATGAAAAATAACAATTGAATTTAATGTAATGACTCATTGGTTTGAATCATTATATCATTATTTATTGTTATTTATGGTTGTACTTTTATATAAATGTAAATGTTATACAATTTTATTGATGAATATGATTTATATTATACATATATATGAAAAGTTATCTCACCCGCCCTCGCAGACATAATATAGGTTTTTCAATAACGTATTTTATGAAGATGTTCAATTGCCCAGAGCAGGTAAAAATATGGTATTACCAAGAAAAGGAAATGAGGGAGGGAAAGAGAAATAAGAGAAGGGCGCTTCCTTATATTAGATTACAAATGTCCATTCTGATTGTTAACTTAATAGTTATGGCAATTTTACTTCTGAGATCATTAAAATTAATTTCGATGCCTTTCAATTGCTCATATTGTATGAATCAATACTTAATGTTTACGGTATGAAATTTTTTATCAAGATAATATTATTAGGTATAGCAATGTACGTAAGTCGTAAAGGTGCTAAAATAGACAGTTTCTTGAGACTCGGAACTAGTTACTACCAAATAAACATATCATTTAACAGGGGCAGAAAAGATTTCTGCTCCCAGTTATCGGTACGTAGGACACATGGTAAATAACTCGATAGAATAGTAGGATGAGTAAGTACGAGAGAATGAAAGGTTATAGTTATTTACCTTCACGCCATCTGGGTACAGAGACGAACAGTTTGTTTTGCCAGATCTCAATTCCGACAGGCAGATTGTTTTCTGGGATGAAAGCCTTGCTCAGGATAGCCTGCTGGCGGGTGTACTCATCAGGGAAGGCATAATCCACAGAGGTCCAGGAGTACCTCTCTTGGAGCTTCACAGCGGCATCAGTCGCCAGCATCAAGGAGCAAAGCCCAAGTACGAAGAGAGAGAGCTTCATGATCTGTGGAAGTTCATAAGTCATGAAAAAAGTTTTTTTTTTTAATGTTTTGATTTCACCAACCAAACAACTCGATTATTTTTGTTGTAGATACGATGGAACATCGCAGACGAGATTTGTTTCTTTATTTAAATTGAAACATCTTAGAAGTACGGTCTTCCTTTTAGTAACATCTTTAATGGTAATGTATTATTTATACAGCACTACTGAAACACATGAAAATTTTATTGTTTACGGGAAAATATAATTATGATCGGTCAGGGATATGGTAATATGTTAGATAATATATTGTTATCTTCGTTATACTCCATATTTTATTAACCCATTTAATGCCGACATATGTTTTTATTTCAAATGCATACATGTAAAAGGGTTAGATTATTAACATAAAGTGTAAATAATTAGTTTTTCCGTGTAACATGTGCGACCAAAAGCTATTTTTGGAAAAATGATATATTCTCAGTAAGTGGTAGATATACCAGTATAGAATGAACTTTCTAACCGTATTAGGTATCTTGGTCATTTGTATGCAAAAAACGGAATATCTTATTTATGTTTAATTTATGGGTGAAGTGAAATGAAAACGTGATTGCGTGACATAAAACATTGTTATTATTTCATTTTATTAAATGAGAAAAAGATTCCCGTGTTACGTAATATCCTGAAAATATTCTAAAAATTCATACTACTATGTGAATAAGCGGAAAATGTTGCTTATGCGAATGATTGCGCCAGGGCTCTTTGATCAGCCGAAGTTTGTTAGGCTTGGACTTATGGATGGATTGATTTGGTTCGAGAAGCTCTTGACGCGGATGGGTATTGTCAACTTGTTAGATTAAAGTATTTAACACTGATATTATATTTGTCACGAATATTACAATGGTCTAGCAAGGCATTAGTATATCTATAGTAAGTTATTGAAAAGCTGTTATTTTACTGAGCATTTGGTTATAAAGAAGAGAGAGTATGGCGTTTGATTTTATTTATAAGTTTGACATTTGAAAAGCATAGAAAGCAATGCTTTTGCATTATTTGAGAGAAATTATTATCTATATAAACAATAATTATTAGCCTGAAACACTCATCCAAATTGAAAAAAACCTTTCCGAGCAAAGATAAATGTTGCCGACAGGACTCGAACCTGCACCCTTCTGATGTCGGTCAGATGCTCTACCGTTGAGCTACGTCGGCTTATCGCAAACCCGCCAAGTTAATCAATATATACTAGTGTTTCATTCAATAATTACTGTTTTTATTATATTTTCACCTGTAAACAACCAACTTTATTAGTATGAGAAAGGCTTGTAACGGCTATTCAGAGATAGATATATCAGAAGGATATGGTGAAGAGGAAGTTTAAGGAGTACTTGGCTATTCAGATCCGGTCACTAAACATGGCTAAAGCCATATTATGTAACTTTTTTAATTCTGAATGGTGGTCTTTAACCAGGACGATACTGAGAGTATCTTCCACTCTGGAACGTGCCAAAAATATACTATTATTACTTGAAATTAATTAATTGTGAAAGGAAAAATTAATTAAATAAATTATTAAAAAAATTACTTTGTATTCACCACTTTATTCATATACCCATATATCAACATGTTTCGAAAGCGATGCTTTCGTCATTAGTAATATATATTATACTAAAAAATAGTACTGCCAAATGATAAACATAGAATGTTATTATTTTTTAGAATTCTATATGTTATCATTATTATTTATTATTCTTGAAAATATTTTACTATAGTATTCTATATATTCCCGATGAAGAAAGCATCGCTTTCGAAAAATGTTGATATCTGTGAATATTAATAAAGTGATAAAGTGGTAAATTCAAAGTATTTTTTTCAACAATTTATTAATAATAACGCCACATAAGTGATTACCAATCTTTTGAAGAAATTGTAAATAAAATTTAGTTGCGCACGCAGGATTCGAACCCGCGACCTCCGGATTCATCTCCAGCCTTTCCCCTTGACTACGGAGGCCGTCAGATTAATTTAAAACAACATTAGAACTCTAAGGGCGTGTTTCACTTCAAATGACAAATCAGTATTTTGCTAACTTAAAAAAAACATAATTGAATAATAAAAACATGCCTTCGAAACTTATGTTTAAAAAGAACAGTATTTCGGAAGTTGCGTTTAAATTCAAAAATCACATATCAAAACACAAATTTGGTTTCCACCCGAACGAGTAGCTTAAATCTAATGAAACAATAACCCAACACGCGAAGCCTGTAATGCAAGCAATTGTAGGAAAAATTAAAATCTATGTATTTTCATAATATATACGTACCGTACGAAAGGGTTAATTATTATGATTGACACTTATTACCGTTGGTTACAGAAAAGTGCAATTCATATTTGCACTAGGAACAGGTAAACAAGGTAATTGACTTTTCAATCAGATTACAACGTGAATGAGATTGTACTTTCATCCAATTATTAATTAATGACATAATAAATTTAATTTGCGCAGTGCTCTTGTTAGTACAATTATTTATTCAATGTTTTTTCTTCTAGCATAATGAATCGAAAAACTCATTTTGTAGAATTAATGAGAATTGCAGTTAGATAATTTTTTTCTATTATTTAACATGTTGCTGATTAAATGGTTATTATTATTTTTGTACAATAAATTAGGGTGCAGTAATGTCCATTAAATAATAATTTGGCTTTACATACAGTGCGTAGGCTTTAAAGGGAGGTAAGTGGCGTACCCCAATAAATTGTTTGGTTTGAGGGGGAAAAATTAAATAGCATTTATAGGGAAAATAGTGAAATAAAAAAATAAAAAAACTCTTAATAGATTTTAGATGGAGGAATTCTTTCCTCCATCTAAAAAATATTTTTAAACAAAAAGTTACCATTAGAATATGATAAATAATTATTAGACTTTACTGGGGAATGAAAATCGGTATGCAAAAAAATGGAAAGAAAATCTTTTTAAACAAAAAGTTACCATTAGAATATGATAAATAATTATTAGACTTTACTGGGGAATGAAAATCGGTATGCAAAAAAATGGAAAGAAAATCTTGCTGCCCTTCGTAGATAGACAGGAAAAATATTTTTAAACAAAAAGTTACCATTAGAATATGATAAATAATTATTAGACTTTACTGGGGAATGAAAATCGGTATGCAAAAAAATGGAAAGAAAATCTTTTTTTTTTAAAGCAAAAAGTTACCATTAGGAATATGATAAAATAAATTATTAGACTTTACTGGGGAATGAAAATCGGTATGCAAAAAAAATGGAAAGAAAATCTTGCTGCCCTTCGTAGATAGACAGGAAAAATATTTTTAAACAAAAAGTTACCATTAGAATATGATAAATAATTATTAGACTTTACTGGGGAATGAAAATCGGTATGCAAAAAAATGGAAAGAAAATCTTGCTGCCCTTCGTAGATAGACAGGAAAAATATTTTTAAACAAAAAGTTACCATTAGAATATGATAAATAATTATTAGACTTTACTGGGGAATGAAAATCGGTATGCAAAAAAATGGAAAGAAAATCTTGCTGCCCTTCGTAGATAGACAGGAAAAATATTTTTTAACAAAAAGTTACCATTAGAATATGATAAATAATTATTAGACTTTACTGGGGAATGAAAATCGGTATGCAAAAAAATGGAAAGAAAATCTTTTTAAACAAAAAGTTACCATTAGAATATGATAAATAATTATTAGACTTTACTGGGGAATGAAAATCGGTATGCAAAAAAATGGAAAGAAAATCTTGCTGCCCTTCGTAGATAGACAGGAAAAATATTTTTAAACAAAAAGTTACCATTAGAATATGATAAATAATTATTAGACTTTACTGGGGAATGAAAATCGGTATGCAAAAAAATGGAAAGAAAATCTTGCTGCCCTTCGTAGATAGACAGGAAAAATATTTTTAAACAAAAAGTTACCATTAGAATATGATAAATAATTATTAGACTTTACTGGGGAATGAAAATCGGTATGCAAAAAAATGGAAAGAAAATTGCTGCCCTTCGTAGATAGGTACCTATATATAGTTAATGCTAACGAAACCAGATATTAATTTGATTTATTTCGATAGTTTTTTATCTCAAAATAACTTTGAACTTCTTATATAGCAGAAGTCGTAAAAGGCAATGCAATGCAGAGTTAAGCAAAATCTTGTGTTTTTGGGCTGAAAATATTGTGGTATTTAAATATTATCGATGCTTTAATTAAATCCATAGATAGAACATCTTCGCCTTTAGCTTAAGAGGTCATTTTTGTGCAAGTTAAAAAATATATATATCAAACCTGTAAAAGGCTTTGAAACGTAAAGTCACCCCTTACAACCTTTTTCGGATTTGGTTTTATTGTGTAACAAAATAATAATCAAAATGCATTGGGGCTATGTTTGTTTTGCATGAATCGAAAGATGCGGCCGGCGTTAAGCGGGAATTTCAACCTTATCTCGAGCCTGTGGAAGGGGTACATAATTTCGTCAAAGTTTTGCGAATTAAGATCCTCAATAGGCGTGATAAATTCGTATTAAACTTAAGAAAAAAAAACATTTTTGTCATGAGTAAAAATTTTGCAACATTCAGAAAATGGGATATTAATAATAATGTGGTAAAAAGAAAATGACAGTTGTCATCTTAACATTTCATTTACCTAAATTAAAATCTTTTAAAACCACTTCAAGCACAACATTTTGCTTAGTAACAACTCTCCTATAAAATTCTCCTATAAACATACTGAATAAAATTCAAGAAAAAAAAATCTATTTTTTTTGATAACCGATAAATATGTTCTATGACAGAACTAGACATAATAATATGCATTGGAAGTTTATGAATAAAACCCACTTGCCTTATAGTATATCAATAATAATGCTGAACAATGATACACCACTGACTGATACTAATCCCTGGAAGTTACCTTGCCTTTAAATACTAACCCTACCATATATAGTTTCCTTTGACAGAACACACGAACACTAAAATTCTAATAACTCACAACAAAATTACACCAATACCCTAAAGAAACCCTATTCCTTGTACCATACTACAGTACATGAACATGTAATGAATTTTCATAGATGCCACCACACTTTCTATTTTTGTTGGCCATTTATAGTTTCACCCCACTATCAAAATTATTGAAGTAAGTTAATATGGCTGGTTCACTTGACTCGTACTATAGCTACCGTACATATGAGTTTCTTGTGTTTGTATAGACTTGTCAGTGTATTAGTGACGATGGTGGCAGAAAACATTAATATTATCGGCAAACATCAAATATTAACATGTAGGTTAAAATTGGAAGTAATGCCTGTATTTTTTGCTGATAGTTAAATTAATTCTATTAATCTAGACACTCCGAAGGTGCTTAGGTCCTAGCGTCTATGGCAGCAAGTTGAGTTTGATCTTATTTTGATCAATTATTTTTTCAAAGGTGATCTATTTTTTAATATTTTCATTAAACTTCACCGCTTTCTCCTTAGAATTTGAGTCCGGACTAGTCTGAAGATGCCTGCGATGGAGAAACCGGTATGGTCCAATTACACAGGCCTTAAAATAGATATAGTATTACGATGTTGGAAACAAAATATAAAAAAATCATCACGAACGAAAAATAATCTTGTATAATTTCTTCAAAAGATTGGTATTCACTTTGTGGCGTCATTATTAATGAATTGATTAAAAAATTGCTGTATTCACTTCTTTATTAATATACAAGATATCAACATGTTTTGAAAGCGATGCTTTCTTTATCAACTGAAAAACTTTAAACAATTCGTTGGAGTAGTACCATAAAATAGAAAAGTTTTTTCTGAAATATTCATATTCATTTTAATTACGTGGTCTTAATTCAGAAAGCTAAAGCTACATTTACCAAACGATTTTACGATAATTTTTGTTGCCAAAGATATGTGATTAATTGTATGAAGTATAAAATAGTCAGTCCGCGTTGATTAGGTATGCATTTTCAACGCTTTTATCAAGTTTTCAGTTATTTATTTATGGTAGACATGACAAACCCATATTATGTGTTCTCAAAGGCAAAACTCCATATTAAATATGCCATAATATCAAAGAAAGTGCTTCGACAGCCTCCATGGTCGAGGGGCAAGGCTCTCGACTACTAATCCAGAACTCGCGGGTTTAAATCCCTGCGTGCGGAAGTAAATTTTATCTCGTTAATTTGTGTAATTTCACAAATAATACATTAACAGTAACTTATTTGTGGCTCGTTCTAGATTGGTAGATACTTTCAGTATTGCCCTGGTGAAACACCATCATTCAGATTGGAAAAGTTGCTTGAAATGGCTTTAGCCGTGTTTAGTGACCAGATCTGAATTGCCAGGTAATTCCCCACCTTCCTCTTTCCCATATCCTTTCCCTTCCCACTACCCAAAGCCTTCCCAAATGGGGTATGTTTGGGGATGCCATACATCTACTGGCTCTAGACGGGAGCAGTTGAGACTCGCTTGAGACTGCGGTATTCGCATTTAAAAATAATTTATAACCTGCATACTGTATAGGGCATCACTATCACTTTGGGTGAGTAACCCAATTCATACTAGGGGCAGTAACCCTGTCGCTTCGATAAGACGTCACCAGGCATCCCTGACCTGGGTTAGTTTTGCGTCCTCTGTCCATTGCATGCAGTTGCTTTTCCCAACTTTACAAATATTGGCAAATTCTGATTATCCCTGGCAACCTGATTTATTTTAAAAATATTTTATGCTTCTAAAGGGTTTTCATCGGGCCAAATAAAACACAAATTTACCTCAGGTTATTGGGGCTGTATAGAAAATACTGTATAATAGGGACTGTGTATATCTGAAGTTCAACCCAGTGATAACTATTTGTAACACCTGAGGTGTTTAAATAATAATATTCATTCTGAATTTGAAAACCATATTTTGGAAACAAATCATTCTTTTGATATAAATAGAGGTTTTAAAATTTTACACACAAATACAACCGGTTTACAATTAAAACAATTAGAAATTAGAAAAAGTGATAAGTCAATCAAATATAATTAATAATCAAATATTTTTAAAAATAGCTATATCTTGAATTTATGTTAATGTTAGTATTTTAATATATTATTAATACTATAATACATATATATATTAAATAACAAGTCACTTTGTTTTTAATCCACTTTTATTTTTTTTATTTTATAAATAAATAAAAGTGGCTTAAAAACAAAGTGACTTGTTATTTAATACATCATGTCAATCCACAATGTGTTTGCTTATTCTGAAAACCTATATTATATATATTATAAAAAAATAAACATGTGTTTTTATTTTATTTTTATTTAATTTATTCAAAAAAAGATACATAATTAAACAAGGTTACAATATTTATCACAAGTTCAATATTTATATAAGATGTACCCCTATAATTAAGCTGAGGTTTTGTGTATGGGGGTGTGTTATTTTTTTGTTCTTTGTTTATTTCTATGTTATATTATTCAGTGTATATTTTCAGTGTGTTTTTTAAGTTGTTAATAATGTTGGTATTAATGTTTCTAATTTTTTCTGCTAATGAATATATTTTTTAATGCAATTTCGTTATTCAATGTTTTCTAATATATTTTTATTAATTACTTACCTTCCTTTTTTATATGAATACTGCACAAGAGTCCCAACTGCTCCCAACCGTCTGGGGAATTTTGTTAGCTGCAGGTATTGGGAAGGGGAAGAAGAAGGAGTAGAGGAAGGTGGGGAAACACCTGGTTATTCAGATCTAGTAACCAAAAACGGCTAAAAGTCATTTCAAGAAACGTTTCAATTCTGATTGGTGATCTTTCACCAGGGCGATACTGAGAGTATCTTCCACCCTGGAACGTGCGCAAATATACTATGTATTTTTTTAAAATGAATTAATTTGGAAACAGCACAAATTAATTAAATAAAATTTACTTGCGCACGCCGGGATTTGAATCCGCGACCTTTAGGATTCGTAGTCGAGAGCCTTACCCCTCGACCATCACGACGTCAAATCGTTAATCAATTTTAGTTTATGTTTATAAATTGTGTATTCTTAAATTATTGACTTCTATTTTTATCATTTGTCTATCCTTAACATTATTATTTTTTAGTATTATGTATATTCCTGATGAGGAAAGCTTCACTTTCGAAACGTGTTGTTTTGTGTATATTAATAAAGTGGTGATTACAAAGTAATTTTTAATTCATTTACTATTTCCACACCTTCTTGAACTAGCAACATCAACATAACCCGGTTTCCTATTACTCAAATGCTCCGAGAAAACTTATTGACAGTATGTATCAAACGACAAATCATGAGACATTCTCGTTTTCTTTTTTGTTTCATACAGTGGTTTATCTAATTAATGGTCCTTATAAAGCTGGGACTACGGTGGAGTAACCTAGGCATGATATCAGAGGTCTGCAATATTAAAACAGCATTAATCTTTTCAAAACCATAATTTTCTACCCATGTTTGTCTGAAATTTCGAGATATTAGTAATTTTTAAAAATATTATTCCAAAAAAAAAACGTAATTATCTCATATCGTCATCGAAATATTTCACATGTTCGCGGATTAGGTTAGGTTATTTCGCGTATATTTTCTTACTCTTTTGATGTTTGTACTTTACATTTGATTATTTATACCCCTAGTTTATTCTAAATTGTTATATTATAATATCTAAATCTTCATCTAAGTGACTCTGCTACGAGTGAATATTTTTAATTGTGGTTTTATTTCGCATTCATGTAATATACATGTTATTTTCTAATTAGATTAGATAAGATTTTTTTGTGAAGATTTTCTTGCTCTTTAGATTTGATTATTTATACCCCTAGTTTATTATAAATTATAATACAGTACTCTAAATTGTTATATAGTATTATAAGTAGTTATATGTTATTATAAATTGTTATATACTATTATAAATTGTGCATGTAAGTGAGTCTGCTGCTCATGAATATTTTAAGTCATAGTGTTTATTTGTATCTGTTATTTTACAATTATATTCGGTTAGGTTAGTTAGTGTGAAGCGAACTTGAGGTGAACCTTCGCAAAACTTCGCTAGAGAAATTAAGTCGTTTTAATTATTAATAATATTTGAGTCTTGAATTTAAGTCAAGAAACGGGCAGCATAAAAGTGTTATATTGTTTTAATGGAAACCATATATTTATTTCATCAATCAATTTAAACACATACAATACACAATGAATTAATTATTTTCACAAAAAACATGTGATATCTTATCTTTAAAATAATATTTAAATTGGAGAAACCTCTACCTTCTGAACACGCGTCTTGAATTCGAAATGACAGCAATATTATCTGTTGTAAATACGAGATAATTTGTTCTATTTATTATACGGAATATCTCTCATAGACGGTATGCAAAATACAGGGCTACTTTTGTCACAAAATCAAAAGATATAATTATTTTTATTCATGTGCCTGAAGAAGAATTCTGGTATTGAAATGGTTAACTAGTTGAATAATCGAAGAGAGTGAAAAAAGCTAAACAATAATGTTCCAAATACACTCCTGATTTAGTTAGAACACTGTAAAAAGAGTAAATCTGAGTGTTTTCGGGGTAAATGCATTCTCTATTCGAATTATTCCCGGTAGGCAAAAACTTTAAGAAAATAAGTTTTGCCATTTCTCTATTGTTTTATTTGGTTCAGCAGATAAAATGATGTAAGGAGGAAAGATTGGGACAAACAAAATGTTTTAAATATGTTTCAATTGGTTTGAACTATTAATCAATCACCTCTTTACAAAACGAAGCTACTATTTAGTTGATTGAGTTGTTCTAAAATTGAACGTATGTTCGCAATTCATTATTTCATGCGCATAATTCATCAGAATCGTAGAATTAATTTACATAATTAATAAGAATCGAGAAAAAAAAATATTGCAGAAATTGTTCGACCAGAAATTTAATTAGGCATTAATTTATTTGTAATTTTTTCTTCATCTTTGCTCTGCAAAACAAACATATGTACATGCCAGTATTACGATTATTATCTTTCTGGAGTTAGGAAACAAATCACATTGAAAAATGAGATAGTTAAGATTGTACTTTGCCATATTTTGATTGTTATAGCTGATCAATGTTTTTATTATAAAATTATTATGCACTGCACCAGTGCCGATATTAAAACCTGTAAAAATAGCAGATTTGCAAAATGATATCTAAGACAAAATTGTTTAGAATTTTGAAACCGAGACTTCATGGTGGATTTCCATTTTTACATATTTTTTATTTGTTTACACTTGTTTATATATGACGACCTACGTGGTCGAGGGCTAAGGTTCTCGACTATAAATCCAGAAAACGGCGGTTCAAATCCCTGCATGCGCCAGTAATTATATTTATTGAATAGTGTTATTATCACATTTCATTCATATAAGGTATATACCCATTCTCAGTATAGCCCTTGTGAAAACCCACCATTCAGAAATGAAAAGTTGCTCTTCATAATCACAATTTAAGAGCAAAGCAACTAGACAAGTTAAATGTTTCAAAGTGGAATACGACTTTTGGATAAATAAGCTCCGAATTTTTAGTTGGAAAAAGTATACAAAAAATTCCCACATACTAAACAAAGTAATTGAATTAATAATTGCATTGGTCCAGCAAAACTTGGCAAAAGAAGAACTGATTATTATTCTTACAATGACGTCATAGAACTTTCTGAAAATACCCTACCCAAACCTTGAAATTGAAATATAGAAGTCGGTGAAACTCCCTTATTCAAAATCTAGTTCGCCTCAGCACAGGATCTCCTAGTGAGGAGGATTATGAAAAAAAAATTAATATTAATGTATTTTTTATATTTATTCCTTACTTTAAAATGTCAAAAATGTATAGGAATTAAATTAAAAAAAATAATTTTAAAAAAACATGATACACAGGTATCAACAGCCACCAGGTTAATTCACCTATCAGTATTATTCATTCTATTGAATTTACTAATATTAATTAAATACATTGTAGTTATATTTTGGAAACATGATTAACAATCTTTACAAAAAAAAGCTTTCAGCTCGATCAATTATTCAATCACAAAGCAAATTCAGCACGAATATTGGCAATTTTTAACGTTTCATTATCATACGTTTTTTACAAAGTGATTAATCGGCCACACTACTTTCCGGAAGCGAGAATGGTTTATGGGTGGCAGTGTGGCATATCACACAGGTGCGTATAATATCCTATTATGCTTGTCGTTTATTTAGAATTTAGTGTTTATGTACGAAAGTGTTTCAGATTTAATACAAAAGGCCCTGTATCCTTGAATCTTTATTGCTACAAGGTCATTGAAATATATTTAAAAGGGATTTTTTCACAGATATCAGCGAACAGAATAGCTTTATTTATTGGAGATCAATCAATAGCGTGTTATGGGCTTGTCTATTTTTATGTGCTTGCAGTAAGGTTAATTCTTTCTAACTGTTTAATTTTTTTTTAATTCTTTCTTTCCTAGCCAGTGTTGACAACTGATTTGGAATGTCTTCAATACCTCTTAATAACTAAACACAGAGTTACAATTTTAAGTGTTCCTCAGCAATATATTTATGCATTGTAAATATTCCGGTTGTAAAGAAGACCGATCAGTGGCTGAGTTGGCATCGCGTTTGGGTCTCACCCAGGGGTCGTGAGTTCAATTCCTGGACTGGCTAAGTCCTCCATTACGACACAAGCAAAATCTTCCACTTACTGTGATGGTAGTAGGAGATTTTCAAATATTATTAGGTTATTCGTAACCCGGGAATATTTGTTTATCTTTAAAAAAAAACGAATAATTTAAAAAGATAAGCATTTAACGATCGCAACAGAAAAAAAAGTTTTATGGAAAAATAGAGGAAATAATATTTAATACATCGTGAGGATACATATAATGAAAGGTTGCAAAGTCAATTATTGTTTTTTGGCAGATTAAGATTATGGATTTTAAATTTGAAGCATGTTATGTTTCAAATATGTAAAAAATATTCTGACTTGAGAAGATGCAAGTTTTTGTCTATGCAAAGGACTTCTTCTGCTCATTATATACATATGCCGAGTGGGGCGTGACCGAGAGGGTTACGGGGCTTCGTTCACCGTGCCACGAAGCGCGGTCGTCAGTAGTAGCCGGCGGACTGCCGCTAGGCTGTAATGGACGTTCAAAAAATCATTCGTTTTATGCGAAGCCGATGTTTTTTCCTCGTTTTCTGCACTTATATACAATATTTTACTTATGTAATAAGTGTTAATTTTTCATTTTTATCCAACTAAAATAACGAAATTCTAAAAGTGTACCCTGTGCACTGAGTGTACAGCACCAGTGCTAGAGGGATTTTATAGCGCCATAAGTTAAGGAGTAAGAGATAATCAGTTGGCTATTCATTAGCCTGTCAGGGCATTAGTCCATAGGTTTTATGTAAACTGACGATATCAGTCTTGATAACGAATAAGGCTTTACTGTTCCAACCAGTGATGTCTTGATTTTTCGTTGAAGTGTTTTCCGTAATGTGATCGTGTGGAGACACCATAATTTTTTGTTACTTATTACCTTACCTTATCCGTATCCACGTAACCAGTATGTTAGTAGGTCTCCGTATACTACCGGGAAACGGAAAGAGTTGGTCGAATGTTACGAAGGTGTTTTTATTTAAAATAAATGTTGTAAATAATATTTTTAAAAGAGTATGTTCGATGTTATGAACGAAGTGATCAATAGTTCATTATGCATTGGCCAAAGGTGGGCTGTGTGCAGTTTTCCAGGTGCATTGAATTTTTGAAAATGGCTACTTAATTGTGATCTTCAGGTGATTGCTGTGGCCATCTAAATAATGAGCGTACTTAAATGTTTATTTGAAATTGGTGGTATTTTTTTTTGTTCTATTATCATTTAATGTCTCTTTATAGTTCATTATTTTTCTTAGGGTTGGCACAGCTTTTCAGCCATTTTAGACTGCACGCTACTGCAAACACGGCTAAAGCCATTTCAAATTAAGAGAATGGTATGGGAGCCGCCGCACGGGAACTATTCATTGAATGACCAAAATCTGTGCCATAGGTCACCCCAAGTGGTTCGTTGTATTTGGTGACTTAGCAGGGGTGTCCGTGTTCATGGGGTGATATTTGTCCGAATCTTGGGGGGGGGGGGGTGCGTCTGTCCACAAGTTGCGTGGTCGTTTGGATCGGGAGAGGCCAGTTGAGAAATACCTCCTTGCACCGCAGTAGGAGGATTGGATGAAAACGTCCGTTACTTCTGGACAAACTGACCCCCAAAAAAAAAGGTCCTCCACAAAGCATCTACAAAGATGAAATAAGCCACAAGGGAAATTGATTTCCTAAGGGTCCATAGCAACATTTCGATTCTGTATGATGATATTTCACCAGGGTGATATTTTGAGTATCTATTGATATGTTATCACATTTTATTTCAGGGAGCATATCACATTTATAAATCTTATCAAATATGACATTACCAACAATTTATCCGTTTGATTAAAATCACCAATTGCTCATTAGAGGGCTCGTTCATAAAACGAGTTATATGTTATTTTTTATGTAAATATTCATTAATAACCCGTTTCTACGTAATCGAGTAGTGACTAGTAAACAAGGCAGAACATAAGAACATTTTTCAAAAATCTAGTTTTTATTGCCGCTTCTGTAACACGCGACTTTAAGTAGCTTACGGAAGTTCGAAGTAAAGAAATCTTGATATTTTAATCTGGTTTCACTGTGTATAGAGCAATGCCTAAAGGCGTCCCGCACGACTGGTTTGACAAGTACTAATTGAAACCACCGCATCGAAAGGTTCGGCTGTCCTCCGACGGTCCCTTCCTAACGTCGTGCCCAATGTTTGGTTCCTTCCCACATGTTTCTTCAAAACGGTGACCAAGTCTGTGTGGTGGCTTAATGACAAACAATAATTATTATATAATGGCTACAAGTAGGGTAGATTCGCGTCTTCCTTATTATTAATGTATAAATGCACAATAACCATAAAGCTATTTTCTTTGTTCCCAAAGGAGTGTTCACTTAGTGTATACACATACAATAATAAAATAATAACAAAAACGAGTTTCTTCTCAATTTGCATTTTTAATGGGGTTACTCCTCTTAGGTAAAAACAATATGTTTTCTAATCATATAATATTATGATGTACACAACATTTTAATTGAAAACTTAAAATTAATTAATTAATTTTAATTTTAATTTTAATTTTAATTTTAATTTTAATTTTAATTTTAATTTTAATTTTAATTTTAATTTTATTTTTATTTTAATTTAATTTTAATTTTAATTTTAATTTTAATTTTTTTAATTTTAATTTTAATTTTAATTTTAATTTTAATTTTAATTTTAATTTTAATTTTAATTTTAATTTTTAATTTTAATTTTAATTTTAATTTTTAATTTTAATTTTAATTTTTAATTTTAATTTTAATTTTAATTTAATTTTAATTTTAATTTTAATTTTTAATTTTAATTTTAATTTTAATTTTAATTTTTAATTTTAATTTAATTTTAATTTTAATTTTAATTTTAATTTTAATTTTAATTTAATTTTAATTTTAATTTTAATTTTAATTTTAATTTTAATTTTAATTTTAATTTTAATTTTAATTTTAATTTTAATTTTAATTTTAATTTTAATTTTTAATTTTAATTTTAATTTTAATTTTAATTTTAATTTTAATTTTAATTTTAATTTTAATTTTAATTTTAATTTTAATTTAATTTTAATTTTAATTTTAATTTTAATTTGTTTAATTTTAATTTTAATTTTAATTTTTAATTTTTAATTTTAATTTTAATTTTAATTTTTATTTTAATTTTAATTTTAATTTTAATTTTAATTTTAATTTTAATTTTAATTTTAATTTTAATTTTAATTTTATTTTAATTTTATTTTAATTTTACTTTAATTTAATTTTAATTTAATTTTAATTTTAATTTAATTTTAATTTTAATTTTAATTTTAATTTTAATTTTAATTTTAATTTTAATTTTAATTTTAATTTTAATTTTAATTTTAATTTTAATTTTAATTTTAATTTTAATTTTAATTTTAATTTTAATTTTAATTTTAATTTTAATGTGGTCGAAAATAAATAGCCTGTCATTTATAACATAAGGAGTATTGAAAAAACTAAATTATTTTAAAAGAGATAATCGTTTAAATGTAAGACGGAGGTAATTTGCGTTGCGCTAGAACAAAAAAAAATTGCAAACCACTACGCCATCTCTAATAAAGCTGCAAAATAAAGTAGCATAACCCATAACCTAATGTAACAAGAAACATGTAGGTACGAAGTATTTTGCCATGAATATTTTATTGGCCTATTTATCACCCATGTTCTGTGTAGTATTATTACATTACAGAAACCATTTACAGCGCACTTGAGGAGATTTTTCACAAAAACGGCGCAATACAAATCATCCAAGTATCATTATTATTTGACCATTAGTTGCGATGAAGTGATTATGTTCACATAAATTTACAATGCACGTTTAAAGCATTGCATAGTTATATTTTCGCCACCTAAATCATAAAAATGTGAAATCGAAATCGGTATTTTTTATGCCTTCGAATAATAATTATCAGCACGCGAAAGGTAAAATGAAAGCTTGGATAGGTGCCTGCTTTCTGCAACTACGTTTTTATCGTAGGATATTGCAAATTTTACAATTATTGTTGTTTACGTAAGTACCTATTACAATACGTTTGTTTAAGATAGTTAATTCAATAAAAAAATACCCCTAAACTGCTATATTTTATTGCTTTTCATGTATCTGGTGAGACAGGACAGTACTAACCATTTTATTGTGACAATTCAATTTCAGCGTCGCAATATTATTCCCCTATGCGACGGATTAAACATCAGGGGAACAAATACTTCGATGTTTTTGACATATTTGGCACATCAATATTACAGTATAAGCATGCATTAATACGGTTTTTTTCGTCGATTAGAGCAGGGTTATTTGAAACTATTTAACTCCGGATGAAAGCGCCAAATAATGTTGTTTCTTTTATTATCTATCATAACACATATGTACATTTTCAATATTATTTGTAAATGTTCATGTAAAAGCCTGTAATGGGCGTAAATAAATAAATAAACAGGAGTGCTAAAATCGTCTTTACAACTAATGGGCAGGTATTTTGTTCGTTTTCGTACTAAACTTTTTTGTGTTCAGGCAAAAGGGTCATTTTATTAATTTATATTAGGTAAATATATTTTTTATTAATTGAGGTACATGTAAGATGAAATTGCCATAATGTTTGCCTGGTCGATATTAATTCCTAGAGAGACATATTGTCTGCTCTAATGAATTAAATATGTATTTTAGTGGGTATCAACATATTGAGTTGTGACTTGTTTTGTTATTTTTAATTTATTGTTGTAACTCTATTCAGTGGGCTACGAAATTATCCTTTATGTTAGAGAAAAAAAAAGAAAATTAATTAATTCAGACAAAAAGTAAGTTAAAAAGTATTAACGATTAATTGTATTTACAAGTGTGTGATAAAATGCAAGCCTTGTTCATTTAGTCATTCTCATAATTAAAATTATACCTGTATTCACGATGCATATATTGGCATTAATTCATGGGGTGAAATTTTCCCAGGTTTTGGCGGCCGGTGCGTCAGCCCACCAACTGCGTGGTGGGCTGGATCGAGAAAGGCCGGTTGAGGAAAACTATTTGAGCTCTCTATCTGGAATCACTCGACCGATCATAGCCTTGCACCGCAGTGGGAGGGATGGATTCATATTTCCGTCAGTCCTGGACGCACTGCTCCTCAGATTCCTACCCACCAATTATACCTTTTTCCTAACCAGAACTTAGATGATGTAGGCCTGAGGGTAATTATTTTCCACAGGGAATCTTTTGTGGTCCCAGAACGGCACCCGTTGCCCTGGTCTTCTTAATAGTTGAATACTGTGCTCCAGTATGAGCTGAGATCCACTCCTCTCCCTCGGCTTCCTACACTTAAAAATATAAGCCCGCTAAATATCTGGCTCCTCCAATTAGCTTTCACTACAGAAGACAGATGGAAACTTTACTGACAATTGCTGACGTGAGAAATGTCCTTCTCATACATGACCCCACTGAGCGACAGCATGGATTCTCACTGCCTTATAACCTCTGGTCCACTATCAATATAAGATAAGATGCTCCAACAGACGTTGTGTCCACATTGTGCATATGTAGGCCCTTAAAGAGTCGGTGATGTATGAGTGCGGTGCAGTGTTGGCCATCGAACATATGGCGAATGAATGAATTCACGGACGGCAGACCTAGACGACCCCCTCTGATCCATGCGAAAGAAGGAGAAGAAGAATTTAATGGTTTTATTGATACATATATTTTTTAATAGCATTGGCCGTCTTCTTAAATCTTCCGCTCAGCGTTTGCTCAGATTTGATTGGTGAAAAATGACCGTTTCTCTTCCTCGGTAGTTTTTAATGGAAAAATTGTATAGTATAGGTATTCAAATAAAGTTTCGAAAAGGTACGTAAAGATCTTAACAAAATAATCTTCTCGCATTTTGCTTATTTTAAAACTATGTAATTGATAGTAGTATGTAAAACATATATTCGAAACAGTAGGTATAACAAATATTGTTTTAACCATTTGTCATATATATTTTTTATATAAATACCGGACAAGAGAATCAATTGGCCATAGCTAGTGGGACTATGGCATAGTGGCGTGCATTGTTCTATGACCAAAGGTAACAGTGCTTTTTACTTACTTCTCATTAAAATAAAAGAATGATTCAGTTAAGCATTCCTTTATTGTAAATTAGTAACATTTAAGACTCTTATTAAATTAGAATATCTTCAGGGGTGTATCAATCTCCAAGATAAGTTGATAAATAGATAATTATCAAAATTAGGGCTAAACAATATAATCAGGCAGTTATAAAATATATTAATGTGACTGTAAAATGAAATATCGTCTCTAAATTTAGATAGGCGCCACGGTTTGTAAAATAAAGAATTTAAAATAAACAACAGAATTTCTACCGTAACACTACATACTGATATGAAGGTCTTTTTTAAATGTCTATTGTTGCCTTGAAATGGTTGTTGTGCTGTGGAATAGCCTGTGCTGTGGTGCTGTCAAATGAAGACTGAAGAAAGCCTCCTTGAGATCTATGCAGTTAACTGATCGTCTTCTTCTTCTTTTAATAAGAATATTCATGATTGTTCTTATCAATATCATAAATGAACGAGGTGAGTAAAACAAATCGTTATAGGTTGTATGCAATTTTTCAAGTTTGGGTAAAATTGTGCAATGACTTTTTTTAAATAACCACTATATTATTATATAACGGTTATTTTATCGTATCTGTCATATCGCTTTAGTAATCGTCAATTTAGTTCCATTGCTCTATATAATCGTAGAAATATCGCTGATAAGTTATTCTTTTACAAAATTGTGAACTGTCTTGTTGATTCGTATCTGTTAGAAAGGATTGCATTTCGTTGCCCTGAGCGCTACACCAGATCGAACGAATTATTTAGTATCATTTTAAATCGAAGTACGCAAAATCTGCAAAATATTCAATACATTTCGAAATGTAGATATTTTAAACTATATGTATCTGAAAATATATCAATAAGTCAAGCGGACTGAATTTATCGTGTGAAAAATTTTCAATACTATATTAAGAAGAACGGCTGTGCTGCCTGTTTCATACATAACTTAATTTTGGATTTGAGGCCATAATACCCATCCAAAAAAATTGATACATTTAATAAAAAAATAAATCTATTACGTACTCGTATGAGAAGTATTTTATTTATTATTGCTTTGAAAAAAAAATCATAATTTTAGAGGCAAATTAATTTTTTTTTGCGTGTTTATTAAAAAATTGTCACATTTGCTATATAAATACGATTACGTAAATAAAAATATAAAAACAAAACATTTAAAAAAAAAAACCTATTTCTGGTCGATATTTTAAATTATGTAGGGCAAATTTGTGTTCCAACGTAAATTGGTAGTTTTTAATTTAATTTTAAGTCCACGGTAATGCTATTAATTTTTTATTTTATTTTTCATAATATTTTCAAAGCAGACGGGGTAATACTTTTTTTTTACATCACCATTAGCCCCCAAATAATTGTTAAAGATGCCTCTAAAATCGCGAAAAATCAATTCCTTTAATGGCCTATATTTCATAATGTAAAACAAAAATAAATCAATTGCTTCTAATCCGTACTATATATTTACTATACTTTTTGATGAAAAAATAAATCATTAGCTTTAGATGAGTATTTTGGCCAAAATCCAAAATTAAGTTTTGTATGAAACAGGCCACGCAGGCGTTCCTCTTAACTAACCATCACGCCGTTTTCTCGGCAGGGGTAGGCAGAGAGGACGGATCGCCAAACAACTCGATCTTGGCATACACTTCTTGTTTCATTCACATTCATACAACGCCTCATACATTCTCTTCTGTTTTTCCGACTTCTGACATTGTCCCGACGCGAGTATTTGATTCACTTGATCTTGCCATGTCTTCCTCGGGCATCCCCGGCTTCTTCTTCCATTCACATTCGCGTCATATATTCTCCTTACACTCCTCTCTTCGTTCATTAGCTCTACATGCCCAAACCATCTAAGCATCCCTTTATTAATCTTGCTCACTACGCTTACATCAGCCTTGCATTCTTTACGAATCTCAACATTTTTCACACGATCATAGATGGTTTTACTACACATTCTTCTCAGAGATCTCATTTCTACAGTATTCAGTCTACTTTCATCCTTCCTCTGCGAGCTCCATGCCTAACTGCCATACATCTGGGTTGGTATCAGCACTCCATTGTGGACTGCTATCTTCGCTTCTTTGGACTACATTTTGTTTGCGCCAACCGTGATCAGTCCTCCGTTAATGGAGTGTCCTGCATTCACCCTTTTTCAATATCCCTATCAGTCTTTCCATCTCTCGTAAACATACTTTCCAAATACACAAACTCATCGACCTGCTCCAAGTATTCATCATTCACAACTATATTGGACACTGTTTTCGTACTCTCTCTTTCAAACACCATGACTTTGGACTTATTTACATTGATCATTAGCTCATTCTTCATACATACTTGGTTCATCCTAGATACGAGGGACTGTAGATCTTCCATACTGTTAGCAATCAGCACTACATCATCAGCAGACAACAGGCAACTTACTTGCAGACTACTCATTTTCGCGCCCAAGCCCACCTCTTCTTCTTCAATTCTTGCTTGTAATATCTATTTTTTTTTGTTTTTAATGTTGAATGTATAATTGATTAAAACTGCTCAATTAATGGAACTAAACTGGTTTTACTTTTTTTATCTGATTACCAAACAAGAGGCCCAACTGCTCTCAACCATCTAGAACCGGTGGGACAATGGCATCTTCTATTGGGGTATGTTGTGAGGCTGAAGGTATCGAGGAGGGGAAGGAGATGGGGAAGAAATAAGGTAGGAAGTACCTGACTATTCAGATCTGGTCACCAAACACGGCTAAAGCCATATCAACCAACATTTCGATTCTGAAATTTAGTCTTTCACCAGGGCGATACTGACAGTATATACCACTGTGAAACGTACCGAAAATATACTAGATATTATTTTAGATGAACAAATTGCGAAATAACACAATTTAATCAAATTAAATTTCCTTGCGCAAGCCAGGATTTGAACCCGCGACCTTCTGATTCGTAGCCAAGGATCGTAACCACTTAACCACGGAGATCGTCAATAGTATGTTCATTTAACAATGTAATTATCATATTGTATGACCGTTTGTTTCTTAAATATAATCTAATAATTACGAAATAAAATCGTTTTCCGCTGATTGTTGAATAGATGAGCATTTTATTTCATTTTCCATTTATACGTAATACGATTTTTATAATAATGGTACTTTATCCTTAGGGTAGGCACAGCTTTTCCGCCTTTATAAATTGCACGCCACGGCTATGGCACCCCAATTGGGATTCTGTTATGCGGCTGTAAGGATTGGGAATAGAAAGGAGTTGGAGAAGAGGAATATTGGAATGCACCTATCTATTAAGATCTGGTAAATAAACGCGGCTATCATTTCAAAATTATTCATGCATCAATACAATCCACCAAATATTTTATCACAAATCAACATTAATACACCAACAAGAAAATAAACAAAGAGAATAAAACACATTTTTAAAATTTAAACCTATCATACAAATACTGGATATTTCTCTCCTTTACTGCGGACATTAAGAAATTACAATACTATGCACTGCTCTAATAATGAAATAGATATTTTTAACGACACAATTAATCAATTTAAAAAAAGTTTTACAATTAATATCATAGTGATAATTTGATGATACCCTTTATTAAGTATCAAAACAGTGTACCATCAGCACAGGTGACAATAAGGAGTTAGTTTATACACCTGCTTTATAATATGTTTTCGACCTTTCACTTCTTTTTCATTTTTATTATCATTTTTGCGAGATGATGTTTGTTGTTGTTTACTGTACATATTAATGATTAATTCTATTTAAACATTCATGTACGTGAGTTTTGTAAAAAAATAAACAACTTTATAATTATGAATGAAGGTTTTTACAATAGGGTGATACTGAAAATATTCATTTTTCTCTGTGTAAGATACTCTCAGTATCGCCTTAGGGATCGTGTTAGTTCCTATATGCGTTTCCTTTATGATAGATAAGGAGAGTGCCAAATGTTACACGTAAAGTTCAAATATTATCACTTCAAGGTTCGGAAAAGGCTTATTATACCGATATAATTAGGTCATGTCGGGTTAACATGAATAAAGCATTATAATTGATTAGACATTATCCACTTCATGATTGATTTATTGACTCACCTGAGCGTTATATTTCAAATTTTATCTCAAAATCATGACTTCATACTACCCACATGGCTCAGTAATGGCCCATTTAGACAATACACAGTTTAATACGGCGCGCATGTGTTCAATCTACTGAATCTATGCGAAAATAGCCATTTAAATTGTTAGTAGAATTAATTCAAGGTGGTTGAAACGGAACAGAGCGTATGCAAGCAAATAACGACATATTCGTGTTACATATGTTTGCTACACATTCAGGTGAAATAATATTTAACAAGACATGAATTTATGTTTTAGTTTCTAGGAAATCCCATCTGGCCGGAGCTAGTGAAAATGTAATAAATTGTACATAACCAATATATTAATGGTGTACGAGGTGTGTTCAAAATAAAAGGTGAATTTTGAATTTTCGCGGGCTGTGTACATTCGATTATCATTTTTTTTTTGTTATGTTGGTACACATATGTTTATCATATATTAGCATTATCAGCCATTTTGGATCAGTGGTTTGTTTTTGACAACTGGAAAGGTTAGTCACGTTTTGTTTTTTCTTCGATTTTTTACTAAAAAAAAATTTGGTAAAAAATCGAAAAACAGTGATTATTTTGATTTTTTGAAGAAATACTAAGGACATAAAAAACAAAGCAAATCTAAAATTGCACTTCAATCGGACTGATGATGCCCCAGAAAACGGCTATCAAGTTCCGACCAAAACTTGGAAATTCCACCATAGGATTAACAATTGTTAACAATTTTTTTCTAAAAAAAATCATTTTTTTGGATTTTTTGAAGAAAAGCTGATGAGGACATAGAAAATAAAGCAAATCTAAAATTTCATTTCAATCGGACTGATGATGCCTCAGAAAACGAACCTAAAGTAAAAAAATCGAAGAACACACAAAAACGTGACTAACCTTTCCAGTTGTCAAAAACAAACCAATGATCCAAAATGGCTGATAATGCTAACATATGATAAACATATGTGTACCAACATAACAAAAAAAAATCGATAATCGAATGTACACGGCCCGCGAAAATTCAAAATTCACCTTTTCTTTTTTACACACCTCGTATAAATAATACGTAAATAATAAATATATTAATTTATTATTTCTTCAAGAGATTGGTATTCACGTTGTGGCGTCACTATGAATAAATTGGATTAAAAATTACTTTGTAATCACCACTTTATTAATATATATATCTACATGTTGCGAAAGCGAAGCTTTCCATATCAGGATATATAAAATACTAAAAAATAATAATGTCAAGTATAGACAGAAGATGATTGATGACAGATTTAAATTAGAAATTAAAAAAGGTTTTTTAAAATTTTTAATTAATATGAAAATAAATTCAAGAGTTTTAAAAAAAAAATTGTTATTATTTATATTTAATTAATTATTAAAACTTTTTCTAATTTCTAAAATTTCAAATTTGTCTAATTTTAACAAATTTTATTTATATACAAATTTTAATCCTTTAATCCTTTAATCCTTTAAGTCAAAAGAGTGATTGGTTTCCAAAATATGGTTGGCAAATTCAGAATAATTATTATTACTTAAAAACCTTAGCTAATCAAACAAATGATATATCTCTGTTATTATTTCGTATTGGCCGCGGGATATTGCTACAAGGTTCGTCAGGCAACTAAATTTGGTTTTGCCCAAATATTAGACTGTTGCTCGGTCATTGGAAGGGCTTCGCCTGTCTTTCTGTTGATTGTTGTTAGTCCTGGTGTTGATAGGTTGATCGATATGGTCTGTTAAACCTAACGATAAACGATTAATACATAACATGATGTAAAGATTTTAAATTGTTCTTTAGATGTACAATGTAAATAAATTCGAAACATGCAACTTCCCGTTGATCTTCTCTGGTCGGCATCGAAAAGGTGCCTCAAGGCGTCCCTATCCTATGCGATGTCAATGGTATCCGTCCATAGTAGGTCCACCCTCTCCTTGCACAGCTTCGGTTGCTTCTCTCATCGGTATCTGGGGCGGTTTACTGGAAGTCTTCCCTCTAGAATAGCATCCAGAATTTTCCGCGGAATTCGACTTTCTGGCATTGTTAATACGTACCCAAGCCACCTCAGTTACGATTTTTCTATGAAATGTAGCAGTGGTTCGGTGATTAGCTCCTCCCGGATCTTCGAGATTATTATTCGATCCCATCCTGTGACTCCTGCAACTCCTCGCAAAAATGTTATTTCGGCACCTTGGACCACGGATCATTGTGTCGATTAAGTAAATTAAAAGTTCATTAAGATTAAAACCAACTAACATCAAACCGTTGAACTTAGTGGGCTGTTCAGCTTAGTAAAACTACTAATAAAAATGACAACCGAAGTAATTCTTAATCGAGGGCATTCTTCATGTTTGGTTGGAATTAAAGCAGAAAGCAACTCCGAGCTCTGTCGTCATGATATTAGAACAGATTTTCATTGGAACAACTATTAAATGTTATATTCTAAGCGTCTGTTTTTATAAGGTTTGTAAAATTACTGTAAAAATTTTCCGTAATTTTTGAAGTCTACAATGAAAATTATGTTTCAGCAGTTGATAAGATGGAAGAATGGTGTTATTATTAGCTATCACAACTCAATCAAAACATGACGGAATAATCAACAAGAAGTCAGAGCATTAAACTGAGTCGTTACTGATCATATTTGTAAGATGAAACAAGTGATAAATGACCGGGATATTATGTTTAAATATATTAAATTCAATGTTTATATGCGCATACGGAAATACCTCCATTAATTAATGAAGTAAACATGTGATGTGCAAGATACATCGCTATAGGAAACTTCGGCTCAAGTACAAATAATAGACAGGCACGTATAGAAATGTAACAAAATTTTGACGTAAAAAGTTTTTTTTAATTACAAGGAATGCAGTGTGTAACGAAATAACAAAAATAATTATGCTAATAATATAAACAATAAAGTATTTCACAAGAATAATAAAAACAAATTATTGGTAGAGATTTAATGTAAAATAGTAAATAATGTAAATCAATAAGTTGTTAAAAGAAGCGAAGCTAGCAGTCCACAATGGAGTGCTGGTGCCAACCCTGATGTATGGCAGTGATA